>JBBBDQ010002046.1:1592500-1608669 GCA_037127315.1 Ascarosepion bandense | reverse complement strand
TGAACTGCTATATGAAAGAACAGAAATTATGACTAAATGCATCTACACTAAGAAATACCTCTTAGGTTATTACAACCATGGATGAAAACGCCATATTCTGTTTTAATTTAAAAATTGTGCGTTCATAAATTCCCTTCCACATGAACATTCAAATAAAGCACCATTACAAGAGTGTTCTTAAAAAGAAAAACGGTAAATAGTAAAATCAGTTATTAAAAATTGCCTGAAGACACCACTCATGGTAGAAACCTGGATAGTGGAATAACCCGTTTAAAAATGGAAAATATTCAAAAGTTCTACAATATAATTATATTGAACACTTTTTAATACAAATGTATACTGGTCTAACCCTATTATGACCAAAAACTAAGTATTAAACTAATATATATATATATATATACAGATCCAGATATCATGTGACTCATTAGAGTCATAGAGGTACCACATATACTGCAGCCACAGTAGAAGTGGTATTTCTTTTTGGCATAACAACCTGATGAAACCCAACCCTCTCCAGGCTGGTTTTGAATTCAGTTTTCCTTCTCCTAGACCAGTTATCAACAAAAGCTATAGAACCCAGTCTTTACTCAATAGATAAATTCATTCCTTTCCCAAGGGTATTAGCGCATAAGTGAGTATAAGAGATTCAACTGCAATTCAAACTTGGCTCTTTCATTCCATAATCCAAGCCACTATCCATTACTCCACTGTGCCTATCTGTCTTATATATATTCCCTCTTTTTGCCCTAATGATGGCAGGGTGCACTTGTTTTAGAATATTAGCTTAACTTGTAGAATAGTTTCACAAAAATAAATCTAATTCTTCCCTTCTTTCCACAATATTGAGACATCAAAAGGTAGCAATTTCATTTTGATTTTACTCAAATATTTTAAACTTTTGACACACCTTCTACAATATGTATGAAGAGTTAAACTTTAATCTTGATCTCCTAATCTAATTCCAAAATAGATGTGGTAACTTTACAAATTGAGCCATTTTAGAATCCTGATCATTGTTACTTCTCTGCAAATGTAACAAAATCTCTTTGGATTAATTTTTTATTTTCTATTAATGTTTTACTTTATGTAGATATTGTAATAGATAGCAGCTTAGAACAAGAAATCAAGCTGAATTTGAATTCCAGTACAGCTCATTACATTCACTTTTGCACAAATACCTTTGGAGAAAGCTATGAATCCATCCCCCTACACCCAACTATGAGTTAAATATCAGTCTAGCAGATGAACAATTCTAAATTTAAATCCATATGTAGCCCCTGACAAAGTACATACCATACATCCATGGAAAGGTTTATGAAGTTCACAATTAACTGTGACATGGGATTGTGGACTATTATCTCAACTAAAGTCAATGAGGTAGGTAGGTAGGTATTCATGGTTAAGACACTTGTATTAGGATTACGAAATATATAAATAGATATATAGAAAAATATACACACAGTTGCACACCTATTCTGTATCAAAGAACCTTCTACAACAAAAACTTTCTGGCAGTGCCATCAAAGATATGTGTATGTATATTTTAACATTAATTAATTTTATTAATTTGTGCAGCTTCTTCAGAAATGACTTTATGTATTTATGAATAATTTATTCTGAAAAACCTGAAAAAATATGCTTTTTATACATGGTAAAATATTTAGATAAATAGAAAACTTTGAACTGATCAAAGAAATTGTATTCTCAGTTTGAATTCGAGACATTAGAATTATATAGAATTAGTATTCAAAAAATAAAAATAAAAATTTCAGGTCTTGGTATCACCCTTCACATTAGTGCAGGCAAGTTATTTGTTATTGTTTTGTGTTGGTCAAAAGCAGTTGTAAATATATTTGAATACTTGTCACTTTGTTTTCTTCCTCTTAATAAGATGAATGTTGGTCTTATTTTTCTATTCATATGTTTTTAACTTAAAAGTTAAGACAAAAATTACATGTTTCTATTCACAGTACCAGAATTGAAAACTTGGCACTATAAATTTAATAAATACTGCTGACTCTTTTTATATCATTTTGCTGTTGGAATAATTACTATTGTTTTTTTTTTTTTGTTGTAAAATTTTTACTTATTAGATGAGCATTTTGCAATAAAGACATATTATAATACTTAGTCATGATACCAACTGTTATAATGTCAGTTTTAACAGCACATCAATATTATATAATCATTCACTCTGCTGAAGCCAATGATCTATGTCAAAAAGTGGCTAAATACAATTCTGGTTTGTGGGCAAGCGAGAGACTGAATCAGATTAAATTTCTTTCTTCCATCAAGCAAGAAACCCATTTTGTCTTACTACTTGGTAGGATCAAAGCCAAATCTAACTCCATTTGTTTTTACATATTTTTACGGCTTACAGCCATATCATGTTGAATACACCGGTTCTCGCTCCATCACCAAAGTTAAGCAACGTTGAGCCTGGTCAGTACTTAGATGGGTGACCACTTGGGAATACCAGGTGCTGTAAGCGTGTAGTGACGGATATGCATTGTGGTGCAGTGGATATTGGCTTGGAAAGAGAAATCGGTGCGCCGAGTTTGAATTCCAGTTGAATACCCTGCATTCACTTAAGCACTGGTACCCTTGGGAAAGGTATTAATCTGTCCCTTCCCTCCAGTTATGGGTTAAATAACAGGGTAGGACTTGGAGACCTTGCCCTTAAAAAAAAGAAAAAAAAACAAATCCCAATGAATCTTGATACTTGAAAAGAAAAAAGTATTATTAGACACAAAACTTATATAAAACAATAAAATTGTTGAAAGTAAGTTATTACCAGCAATAAATTAAAAAAATTTAGTTGGCAATAAATGACCCGCCAAGGTTGATATGCCATAAAAACAAGACAACCAACCAACATATTTTTACAGTCAGCCATGGAATTATACATAAACCAGCCTTTATACAGTAACATATATTGAACTATGCTGTTGCATATATGATAATTTATAAAGGAACTATACAGATGTCTATTTGTTTCCAATTTAATTAAAGATTCATAAAAAATAATTCATCTAAATTTCTAATCTATTAAATTTTAAGTAATCTTATATACCAACTTTGAAAATATAAAAAAAAATATTGAATTACCCCAAATTTTGGTCTTTTATGGTTCATACAATCAGTGTATATAACTTATCTATTTTTCTTTTTCCTCTCAATTTTAACAAGATACAAAAAGATATAAATAATGAAACTACAAACATTGGAATATTTTACAATTATTTTTTTGATACTTAATTTATTATAAAAAATGTATTTTAAACATTTGCATCAGCCTTAAACTAGTTTTCTCAATAAGATTTAAGTTCGAAGTTTCTGAAAAATTTTGTAAAATATAGTATGGACCTTGTTTTAACAAATTTACTTAATGAAAGACAAATATTTAGTAAAAAACATATCACTCAATAAATCCTGGGCCTAACTAATAAAACAACAACTTTTAGGTAAAATTTGACTTTATTTATCAACATAGTCTCCTTCTAGGGTGATACACTGATTCCAATGCTTTTTGTAGAATGATTTGTCTTTAGCCTCAAAATATGCCTCAGTTTCCAATATCACTTCTTCATTGGAGCCAATGGGCATTCTTTTGACATCTTTAAACAGCCAGTAGTGTTGGGGGGGCCAGATCTGGAGAACAGTGGATGTGGAAGCAATTTGAAGTGAAATTCATGTCGTTTTGCCATCATTGTGATCGACTTGTAACGGTGCATTGTCTTGGTGAAAGATCACTTTTTCTTCATTTGTGGCAGTTTTTTGGCAATTTCTTCCTTCAAATGCACCCATAATGCTATATAATATTTACTATTGATGGTTCTTCCTTTCTCAAGGTAATCAATAAACAAAATACCTTGCGCATCCAAAAATACAGATGCCAAAACCTTGCCTACAGATGTTTGCATCTTTGGTCACTTTGGATGTCTTTCACCTGCTGCTGTTCACTCAGCTGACTGCTGATTTAATTCTAGAATCAATTGCTGGATCCATGTTTCATCTCTTGTCACATATTTATACAAGAACTCCTTCTTGCATTAAAACAGTTGCAAACAACGCCCTGAATCATCGCCGCATTGTTGTTTTTGATTGACTGTGAACAAACATGGCACTTACTTTAAACACTGCTTTCTTATTGACAAATGTTCATGCAAAATTGTGAATACACTCCTTCTGATATGTTCAACTCCCCTGCTATCTCACGCAACTTCAATTTATGATTGGCCAAAATGAGTTTGTTGATTTTTGGTGTTTTCTGGTAACAACGACCGATTTTGGGCAACCTGAGCATTCAGCATCATTTGTGTCTGTATGACTATGTTTAAAGTCAGCATACCACCTCTTAACTGTTGTTTTCGACAGAGCAGTCTGAATAACACTTATCAAGACACTGCTTTACTTAAACAGTATTTTTTCCCATCAGAAAGAAGTGCTTTATCAATATGCAAAATTCAGATTTTTCCATTGTTTTGAAAATTTGCAACAGTAGCTTCACTTAAATACCTGTAATTTGTAAACTAATAATCCGATTGGGCCCAAATTTTATCATGTACCAATTGAAGGTTAGTACTTCATAAAAATCATATGGATTTATTATTAGTGGCACCATTTATATGTCAGGCGGGGACTTATTGAGTGATGTTATGTGCTGAAATAATGATAAACTTGAACAAGGTTATACAGAGTAGAAGACCTCCAAATTTAAAGTATCTTAGTAGTACTGATGTATTTATATCCATATGTGCTTACAAATTTGCTGACTACATTGAATAAAAATGCTTTTCTTTTTTACTTTTTCAAGAAAGAAAAAAGATAACTTTCTGACTGAAGTTTTGTCTATTTTGCACCTTTGAGATTGTAAAATCGTTTCTTTCCCCAGTCTACTTTTTCCCCCATTTTTTTCTTGAGCTGTGAATAAAGCAATGTGCAATCTCTAATCTTGTTTAAATGGACTGTTGTTAACTTCTTAATAGATTCTCAACCATTGATGTCCTATAGTCTACTTTGGATAATTTTATTCAGCTAATGTCTGATGCTCAATGTTTAGATTCTCTATATAATTTGCCTCGTGTCTGCACAACTTTTAGGTTATCTCAGTTTCTGCAATGTACTTTTTCTTTTATTTGCATTTGTTTGTCATTTTTGCTTCTATTGGTTCAGAACCAGCAATGACTTATGAGAAAGGTTTTTACTATCTTTCTCTTTTTAAGGTTAACTTTCATATTCTTTCCTTTCACATTTTTTTTCTCTCCCAACTTTGTAAGATACAAGTGAAAATAATATACATAGAATTCATCTCTATTTCAAAGCCACCAAAATATTTTTATTCTTTACTTTCATCTGTTTTTTTTTTTATTTGTAAACTTTAATATAGAAAATAATCAAAATAATTTTAAAATAGGATTTCATGCAAGATGCAAATGTAGTAAAATAAAGCAAAGAAAATAGACTAACCGTTTACTGAAAGACCGCAGAATACATGGTTTTTAACAAGAGAGACAGCTCAAGTTGTGAGTTATGAAGACATCAAAAATCAAACCAGTACAAAAATTTATCTATCTGGGTAGTGTAGTTATAGACAATGAAAAATGTAACATGAAAATTTGAAGGCACATATGAATAGCAAAAGATGTGTTTCAGAAACATAAAGTATTAGGAGATAAAAAAATGTTATTAGTAAGGAGGAAAAGGAACTATTTATGTAATACATAATTTCCTATATGACAGTAACTGCTGGACAATATTCTCACAGATGAAGAAACTTAAAAGGATAGAGAGTAGTTTGACTGCTGAATATCATGTGAGTAATGAAAAATTCTGCTGAATAAGCTACTTAACAAAATTGTCAGGACTTTGCTTTCCATTTAAAAATGAATGGTAAATGGTCAAAGATTACTTAAAAAGACATTAAATTGAGAAGTCATGAGTGTCTAGATCAGGCATGTCCAAAGTCCTGGAAGCAATTATGGTCTGCAGTCCAATTTCATATGTCTACCATCCTCTGTCATAGAATGTACCACCTGCCAGTATTGTCAATCAGAGAATTCAGTACACACCAAAGAAAGACAATTTTATGTTTTACCAAAAGATGGCAGCAGCACTGTGTAACTGCTCTCTGGCAGCATGAGGACCTTGGCCTTTTCCAGCCAATTTCTAAAATCACTACCTTTGAACCAGACCCAGCCTACATGCTCCAGTTCAGATCTCAGCATCTCCTCTTTACATTCATGCAAGTAAGTTATTTGTTTTGGTCATCTGAGATGAAATCTTACTGAATTAAATGTGTTTTGTGTTGGTCAGAATCAGTTATAAATATATTTCGACATTTGTCACTTTGTTTTCTACTTAATAAAATGAATGTTGGTCTTTTGTTTCTATTCATATGTTTTTAACTTAAAAGTTGACAGACAACATCAATTACCAATAATATATAATGTTTAAAATTAAACTGAGATATATTATAGCTTCCTGGAAGTTTGGGATTTTTTTTTTCTCAGATATATTTTACTTCATATAAATGTTTTTGGTAAAACCTGTTTAAATTTGGCATTCATGTGAAGAAATGAAAATAGGCCATTTTTAAAAAAAAGACTTTTTTTTAATTTATTTTTTTAATCGTGTGGCCTCAAGCAAGGCTTTTATTGCCACTCTTTTGCAGGGGGTTACATAGGAGGAATGTTATCAGAAACAGTGACCGGTTACAGGGGGTGTCAGGAGGGTATGAGAAGGAAGAGAATACTGATGAGTGGGATGGACGGAAAAAAAAGCATGAGAGAGAGGATGTAAGTTAGTGAGACAGGAGATGACCATTGACTTTACATTTGAATTCTTGAAGATTGTATCTGTTGGGAATGTAAGCAGAAGTGAATTCCACAGGTGGGAAGTGTGAGAGAAGTTGCTGGAGTAGAATTTGCATTTACAATTTATTAGTTTCTCAGTAAAAAGGTGGGACCTAGTTGCTAATTTTGTTGCTTGAGGAAATTCATATATAGGGGGTACCAGTGAGCTAAGTTCTTCGGAGCAGAAGCCATGAAAGTATTTGTAGAAGAGACACAGGGAAGCCACACTGCATCGGTGAGAAAGCGACTGTATCCTAGCTGCCAAGTCGGGATCGATCACGTTACAGATTCTCTGTTGGATTTGGTCAAGGACACATAAATGGATAGCAGGAGCACCTGACCAGATATGGCAGCAATATTCAATGCATGGGCGGATGGTAGATTTGTATATGTGCAAGATTGTTTCGGACAAGAAAAACTTCCTGGCCCTACACCTTCTTAGCAGCGGATTTAGCTATGGATTCTATATAGTTATTCCACTTGAGGTCTGATGTAAGAGTTAATCTGAGGAGACACAGTGTTTTACTTTCAGGGAAACCAGGCTTTTTCATGCTAGTGGGCGGGAGGAATGATTGTCTGTGATGGTTAATAGATCGCATCTTCATTTTGGAAGCATTAAAATTTACGAGCCATTTCTTACTCCAGTCCCCCATGGATTGGAGGTCTTTTTCAAGTTCAGCAGCGAAGTTTGCTTTGTCAGCCTTGGCAGATTTTTGATTGACGCGAGAGTAAACCATAGTGTCGTGAGTGTCTATGCCTACTTGGGATCTTATTACATTGGGGTGATCATTAATATAGATAAGGAAAACTGTAGGACCTACAATAGAGCCTTGCAGGTCACCCACTTTCGTATGATGCTGGCTTGTCCGTTCAATACTACCTTCATTGTATGATTTGAAAGGAATGACTGAATTAGGTCAAACAATTGTCCAGTTATACTATAGCCCTGCAGCTTGCATAGAAGGCCAGCATGCCAGACTCTGTCAAGCACTTTGGAAATGTCAAGAGCAACAGTTTGGGCTTCACCATTCTTGACGAGGGTCTGGTGTATATAGTCAGTGATGGCCGTGAGCATATCAGCAGTATACCTGGTGAAGTGGAAGCCATACTGTTTATCAGAGAAGAGTCTGTGGGCTGTGAGATGTTGTACCACCTTGGCATTGATGATGGCTTCGAACACTTGCCAAAGATTGGTAGGAAGCTGATAGGGCAATAATTAGCGGAGTAAGAGGGTTCTCCAATATTTTTATATATAGGAACTACAGAGATGGATTTTCAGAAGGCAGGAAGCAGAAAGGCAGTAGTTATAGAATTTAGAAATAACGGAGGAGAGTTCAGAAGTACATTTCTTTAGGGCAATGATGGGTATTCCGTTGCCACTGCTCGCTTTATAGGGTCAAGCTTAGAAATTTTTTTGGATACCACCAAGGGAGTAATTAGTATGTCAGTCAGTTGGGCCTGGGTTTGGAGAGGGAAGTCGAGTACAGATACTCCAGATGTGTCCAGTGTCTAGATTGTGGAGAATCTGTGAGTGAAGCACTCAGCCTTGTCTGTTGAAGAGGTGTGGACCTCAAATTTGTTGATTAGAGGGAGGATTGAGGGCTTACTGCTGTTCAGCACACTTTTACAAAGCCTTCATTTGTCTTTGGGGCCGAACTTACAGGATGCTATGCGCTGCTTCATTCTGGCTGCAAACATCAGCTTAGCTCCTTTAAGTATCTTCTTGCACTCATTGCAAGCTGAGGCAAAAAGACGCCTGTTCTGGTCTGACGCATGACTCCGGTAAAGCTTCAGCTTTACCGGAGTCACGCGTCAGACCATAACATTGATTTCAGTGGGTGATGACAGCTGAGCAGGCAGGGGAGAACCAGGGTGATGAGTAGGATTTAAGTCTCAACTTTCTGGCATGGATGAAAGCATCAATGCCAACTTTAACCCAAGAGGAGACCTCAGCCACACAGTCTTCAATAGGAAGGCTAAATACTTTATTCCAAGGGACGTAACTCAGGAAATCATGGAACAAGTCCCAATCGGCTCTTTGGTAGCAGTAAGATATTCTGCTGGTCTGAGGTTCTTGAGTGGGGTGGAGGCGGAAGGAGATGCTGACGAAACTAACGCATGGTCAGTTTCCAAGAGGGCAGAGTTGCTTGACATTGCAAGAGTCAGAGGTTCTAGGTAAAGCACAGATCTAATAGTAAGTCGTGTCCATTAGGGTTATTACAGAATCGTGTAATGCATAAGGAAACGAGTGATGGAAAAATTCATTGTGTGTGCACCAGCAAGATCTGTGACAGTTATCCAGCACTCAGCATGATGGGCATTAAAGTCACCAAACACAAATATATGGACAAACCGGTGGGAGGAAATGGCCTTGTCGATATTGTTGGAGATGCTGTCAAGAACAGAGCAGTTGGGAGATGATGGGGAGCAGTAGAGAAAGAAGAGATAGCTAACTGATCTTTGAAGGGAGAGACAGAAACACTTATAAGAATGATGTAAGGATTCAAGAGAAATCATCCTAGCTAGAGGAATACGTTCACTGATGTAAACCTCAAGCCCATGCATGTGGACATTGGAATCCTTTCCAAAGAAGGGAAGGTAGCCATGGATAGAGAAGTCAGTAGAGGGAATTGAGGGGTTGAGATTAATCTCACAGGGAGCTAGGATGTCAGGGGACTTTTGGTGGAGAAAAGATTTAACACTACTGAAGTTGGTTAGGATACCGCGGATGCGAGTAAAAGAATTGTTAAGAGGTTTGGGTGATTTTAATTTATCTGGTTTAGCTTTTTTGGTGGAGATATGGATGTTCATGTTTAATGTTGTTGTTGTAGAGACACTCTTGAGTAGAGGAGGCAAATGGTCATTAGCTGCGACATGCACTGGAAGGGAACTGGCGTGGGCTGCAGCAAAGTCTGGCCTCAGGGTTGCCCACCGAAAGCACCTGCAGGGACACCTATTCATGCGTGACATGGTACTGCAAGAACCCCAATATTATGCAACTGTTGATTAGAGAGGCCGACTCTTGACACTACATGAGGTAGGGCTCCTAACTACCAGTCAGAAGCAGCAACCAGAAAACTGCCAACCCGGTACCCTCGCAATGAGGAGACGTTGCCACCAACCACGAACATCGCAGGAAAATCGCAGAAGCACCATTACTGAGGTCTGAGGAGAAAAAGAGAGCCGGAGACCACTTCCTGAACAGGGAATAAGGGATGAACCTCTACACCTGTTCAATGGATGTGGGTGGAGTGTGAACCGGGCGATAGAAGCATTTATCTACTCCATTTAAAAAAAAAAAAAAAGTCAGTCAGTTCAAGACATAACTGAAAATATTTTTTTTATTTTTAATCAGTAGATTTTAAGTATTTTAAGCTTTTAAAGTAATTTGTTATTACTATTCATTCATTTACCTATTTGTATATAAGTATAAACTAAAATCTCATTGTGAATAAACTTTGGTTTAAACCTAAACTCACACCTCATTGGAAAAGTTAGAATAGTCAGATTAAAGTCCTCAACTCAAAATCACTTATTTCTTCTCTTTATCATGAGAACATGAATACAAGATGACCTTTTAAATACTAACTCTATAGTTTTTATATTTGTAACAGTACATTTTCTAAATAGGAACTATCCTTATATTAAAAATGGAAAACTTTTCTGTTATGAAAAAGTAAGTTTTTAAATTAATTCTATATTCATTTTTAATACACATAAATTTTTTAAAATCTTACTCATAAACTATATAAACCAAAGTCTTATTCTATAGATATTTAAAATCAGAAATGACCATTTACAAGATTGAAGACATGTGCGAACAGTTTAAGGGTGTTATTTGAGCCAGTTGCTCAAATCATTATTGTTAATATTTTTCTGAAGTGTTGTTTTTTTGGGGTTTTTTATGGATAAATATTTATTTATTTATAATTTGGATTTAATTCTTTATTTTATATAAGAATTTCCAAGTGATTTTGATACTTGATACTATTGATGTTTTACTATAAAGTTTTGACAAGATATTTTCTTTTTGGACAATATATATATATATATATATATATATATATATATATATAGATAGATAAGATGTTCAGCAATATCTTCCAAGATCATCAACATTTGCTATAATTTCCAAGCGTCAAAATGGGGACATTTTTCAGATTTTATTTTAGGTTTTCATTTTTAATTTTACATTCTTGTATATTAAAGCGCTTTCATGTTGAACACTTAAGCTTCAGGAAACAGAAACATATAGTAAGCCTACGTAAAAACAGATTTTTTGTTTTTATTGCTTTTTTTTCATTCGAATAATAACATTTAATTTAGAATATCTGAATACTATTTTAGCTTGAACATCAATATTTAATTTTAGGCCATAAAATATCAAAGAAAAGTATTATGGAAATATGAGTAAAATGTAATTTATAAATTAAGCATTGAATTGTAACTCTTAACTATTTTTACTTTTGACATAGATCAAGAAGCATGAAAAAATATGTAAATAGAATGTAAAGACTTATTTGTTCTACTATACATTGACTTATTTGAACTGGTATGCTTATATTAAGGTTATAAAGTTTTGGCTGTTTTGTTGTTTGGTCTTCAAGTATTAGTTTTATTCAGTAACATTCTGAAAATCTGATTAAATTTTGTTTATTTAATGCACCAGGATAGATTGTCTGGATTCTGCTGCTAATGTTAAGGGACTGATGCACCAAACTATATGAATTTCACTACCTGATTTTGTTATTGCACTTGAGACCTCCATGTAACGCTAACCAATTCTTCCCTGGGAATTATATAGGCTTCAGCTAGAAAATTCTTGGAAAGTTATTAAATATAAGTGAAGGCTACAATGATCATAAAAGCATTTATACATTTATCACAGATATTTAGATAAAAATCGAAGGCTATTTAAAATCTACTTTGACTTTTGGTTTAGGTTAATGATTTCTCTTATTCTAATTTGAAGGTCTAAAAATGCTTAATTGAAGAAAGTTTTAATTTTTTCCTTTGTTTTAATTTCATATATGCTTTTGAGTAGTTTGACTACAGACTTGGATGCATTTCTAGCATTCCTTATCTTAATTAATGTTGCTGATATATATATATATATATTTTCCCATCAATAAAATATCAAGAAATGATGTACATTTTTTATTTTTGAGAATAAAACTTCAAATATAATGATAAAAATTAATGATTCTTCAAACCAGATACTATTAATATCATATTTCTTTTTAGGCACTGCTTTCAAACAAAGCAAAAGTTAATTTAGTAAGCTTTATCCATTTCTAAATGTCCTGGCTGATTGAATCTTTTAATATCAATTTGTTCACTTTTCTTTACACAATGCTAAGGGATGTGTTGGTTGGAATATGTGCCTTACTCATAAATCATCATCATTTAATGTCCATTTTCATGCTAGCATGGGTTAGACAGTTTTCTTGATGGCTCCATAATTGAAATATTGGAGTGAGTTTTACAGCTGTATGTCCTTACTAACACCAACCAGTTTAGGAGACTGGAAACTCAGTGAAGATTATCTGCCATGGTTAAAGAGTTACCTTATTGTACATGAAGTAGATGTAGAGGTTTTTATATCAGATTTACTTAAGTCATATGCCATCCCAAGCTAAAGACTCTTACTCAGCCTTTTTCTTTTTCCCTTAAATGACCCCAGTTTCCTAGCAAGTAAAATTGTTAGTTATTTATCAATGTGGAATAAAATTACTACAATGACCATTGTAGATTTTCAGTTGTTAGTAAATGATTTGTTGGCATTTTTTTTATCTAATTTGTAACAGGGATGTTTTTGTTTTCTTTTTTTATATTTTTAGTTGAAAAAAATGTATAAAAAAACAAAATTTAAAATTGCATGATTGATTATTCTTCTTGATGGCATAAAAACATTTCCTATAGAAACCAAAAAAATTGCTTGTGCCTTCAATTTTTTTTTCAGTTTCTATTGGCACATTGCCACTCAAATTTTGATGCAGAATGAACAATCATGTGATTCTTCAAACCAATGATATAAATTTCAGAATTGGCTAGGAAAAAGTTAATGTAATGTCAGGCAGGTAACATATCCAGAGTATTTAGAAGAAAATCTACTAAATTGTTCTGTTGTACTTGCGGTGAGATGTCAAATAGGAAAAAATAATTATTTTTATTTTTGGCCTTCCTTCAGTGGGCAGCCAACATTTTATCTGAAAGTTATTATACAAATCACATAAACCTCAATTTTTTTTAAGATTTGAACATTTTTGTCAAATTTTAAGATTAATTTAGACCTCAAAACAAAGCCTGTGTTAAATTTTTAGATAGTTTCAATGTTGAAGTTATTGGATTTATTATCAAAACTGCAATCTGAAGTTTTTATGAAAACCAAAATTATCACTATTAACTTAAATAACAAGGTAAAAAAAATCATCAACAATTTATCAACATCTATAATAGAACAAATGACAGGCATATAAGTTGATGAAACATTTAAATATTGTGACCCTTCTCAATAACAGACATTATCATCCATTGATTTTGTCAAATGTCTTCAATAGGTTCGATTTCTGACAAGGTGGTTTAAGTTAGTTTCTATAGAAATGCTTCCTATATTGTTTGCTAACTTCATATAATTTCATTTTCACAATTGACCATAGATTTTCATTCAGATTGGGACTTGATGACAGCTATTACATTATGTTCTCTCTTGTAAACCTTTTACACAAAAAAAATTCATGGGTAAGTTTACATACATGAGAAATAGTATTGTCAGGCATAAATACACACCTCACTTCCATGATACAAGGCTGGGACTTTGCTATTCAAAGAAAGTCTTGTCTATGAAATTGTAATAGTAAGCACTGTTCAGTTTAATTTCTTCACTGGCTTTGAATAGTTTAGTAGTAGTTTGGTCAACATTTTCAGCCCATATCATCATACAACCACTTTCTTGCTGTCCTTGTTTAACTACAGGCACATCTGTGGTTAAACACGTCAATTTTCATGGACATACAAATTTGTCCATGAAAATTATTTAAAAATATCAGTTGTTATTTGTCTATAATTCTCAGATGAGGTAGTTTTTACACTATTTACATTATTCGGACTCTTGTCCTTATCTTATGAACCCTGGTAAAAAAAGAAAAAAAAAATGGTTACTGAACATTAGGTTTATAAGTCCCAGAAGTTCAGTTGATTTTGTCCTTAAGGACATGTGGATATAGACATTGGTTAGTTCCAGTGACTTGATCCAAAGAGTTGTGAGTTCAGTACCAGGCTACTGACTTAGAGGGTTAGATAACTACCAAAAGAGGCTTTACGCAAAGAATGAGAATGATATACCCCAGTGATTGTAATTAAGGGTTTAGTTCAAAATTCCTAGCACCTGAAGGAGGCCAGAGCACAAAACAGCCAAAACAGATGGCAACAAAGATGAGGACAGCAGTCTGAATAATGTAACTAGTGTATTGGCCTAATTTTAACACTTCAAAATATTTGCTTTACTGAGAGGAGTTTGCTTAGATTTCTTTGATCCCAATATTCTATACCTTTCATTCTTCTTGACTCACTGAATTCCAGCTTGTTCAAAGATCCAAGTGCTGATCAAAAGGGGTTAATTCACTAGAACTTGCTTTAGTTTACATTTAACTTGAAGAGTTTTTTGTTTACTTCTAATTCTATATTTTCAACAACCCTCTTTATTATTCAATGGTCTTGTGTGAAGCTCTTTTGATATCTCCAATGTGTAAATTCCATCACTCAGTTATTTTATTTTCTATTTTTCAGCATTTGTTAGATCTTTTTCATTACCCATGTTTCAACACACACACACACATATATATATATATATATATATATATATATAAAGGTTTTATTTTAGAATACTTAAATTAATGTTTGTTTAATCTGCATGAGTTATAAGCTTTTATAATAAATCCAATAACTCATTAAATCTACTTTTTCTTTGTCTAAGTAAATCATTTAAAACTTGACAAAAATTATTCAAAGTATATTCTAATCATTGAGGTTTATATGATTCGCATGATATCATGCAAATTTGAGATAAATGTTAAAAACAACAAAAGAATAAATTTGAAGAAAGACAGGCAAAGAAAGGTAAATGGGATTGTTATCTATAATTTTTGTTTTTGTTTTTTAGTGAGCAAGGCAATAAAGTCACTAAGACAAAAGAGGTTATTGTGTGTTAGAGAATATATTCTTTAGGAGAGAGGAGAATAAATGAACAAGAATCAAGTCAGAAGATAATTGAAATTGCATTTAAACTTTTGAAGATCAAAATTGACTGGAAAGAAACAAATGAGAAGTGTGGTAGAAGAAACTGTTAGCATAGAACATATGGTTATGGTTATTTCAACTATAAAATGAGACTGCTGCCAATCTAGTACAATGTTTAAATTCATAAATTTTAATTACCATAGAAAGTTCATTAGAACAATTACCATTAGAACAATTATTCATAGAAAAGGCACAGTGAAACTATGCTACAGCAGTGAGAAAGTGATTGAAGCAGAAATGACAGACCAGGACCAATAACATTGCAAATTTTTCTTTGGTTTTATCAAGAATCTTTAAATATTGAGCAATAGCACAAGACCATATATGGCAGCAATATTCAAAGCAAGTACAAATTATAGGCTTATAAATATGCAAGATAGATTCTGACAGGAAAAATTGTCTAGCATGACACAGTGAACCAGCTTTCCTAGCTATAGACTTGGCAATTGATTCAATATACTATTTCCACTTTGTGTCAGCAGAAAAGATTAGTTCAAGAAGGCACAATGAATCACTCTCCTGTAGGTTAGCAAAAGCCCTATAATGGCAAAAAAAGGTTCTGTCAGAGTATTAAAAAAGAGCACTTTTCTTTTCTTTTCTTTTTTTTTTTTTTTTTTTTTTTTTTTTTTTGTGCATTAAAATTAACAAGTTATTCCATGTTCCATTTAACAAGAGATTGTAGGTAATTTTTTAGCTCAGCTGCCAATTTGATCAAATCAGACTTACAACTATTTACTCCAGACATAATAGTATCATCAGCATACAGAGTTGAGAATTGATGACCTCAGGAAGGTGATCTATGAAAATTAGGAACAACGTAAGTGATATAGTGATAGAAGCCTAAAGGGTGATAGTAGGGTTAGAAGGTTCACCCGAGTTCTTAAAGACTAGGACAACAGAATAGGATTTCCAACAAGTAAGAAAGTAAGAGTTAGCAAGGCATTCATTGTAGAGCTTAGTGAGAACAGGAGCCTGTTCAGGAGTACGTTTCTTAATAACTATTGCAGGAATATCAAG
>JBBBDQ010002046.1:1327500-1585000 GCA_037127315.1 Ascarosepion bandense | reverse complement strand
GGTGTAGGAATTTATGTTGGTTTGTTGTATAGACTGGTGGAAAGTGTATGTTTGTTTAATTTTGTCATGACGTCTAAGAAAGGGACGGATGTGTTTGAGTACTCCATGGTAAATTTAATTGTATTATGGAAGTTGTTGCAGAAAGTAAAAAAAGTTTTTTAATTTTTCTAATCCATGAGTCCATATTAAGAAAATGTCATCAATGTATCTAAAATAATGTGATGTTTTCTATTGTGAATTGTCTAGTATCTTTCTTTCTAGAATGTGCATAAAGATATTGGCATAACTAGGTGCCATTTTTGTGCCCATTGCTGTGCCGCTAATCTGTAAATAGTGTTTGTTGTTGAATTTAAAATTATTGTGTGTTAAGATGAAATTTATTAATTGGTATATATCTGTGATTTGGTTGTTAGGTAGTTTGCTTTTAAGGAACTTATGGCAGGCTGATACTCCTTCAACATGTGGGATGTTCGTGTACAGAGACGTAACATCCATCGTTACTAGGATATTATCATCGCGGACTAAGTTAATGTTTTGTAATTTATTAAGAAAGTCAGTAGTGTCTCTAATATAACTAGGTATGTCAGGCAATAAAGGTTTTAGGATATTGTCTATGTATCCAGATATAAGTTCTGTGAGTATACCAATGCCTGATATTATGGGTCTGCCAGGTGGTGTGATTTTAAGGGCTTTTGAAATTTTATAGATCTTTTCATTGTTTGATTGCTTAGTATGATGTGGGTTGGATGAAGAGGTGTTAGGGTGTTTTTCTGAGATTATTTTGGGGAGTTTGTGTAGTTTTGGGATAGTGTAGAATGTTGCTGTTTTGGGGTTCTCAGGAATAAGAGCTTTTATTTTATTTTTTATGCTGTGATTCAGGTTCTGAATGAGAAGTGATAATTCTGTTTTGTAAGTGCTGGTCAGATCTAGAGGTAAGGGTACATAGAACCTGTTATTTTGAAGTTGTGATTCTGCTTCTTTAATATAGTTGTTGGTGTCTAAGATGGTTGTAGCTCCTCCCTTATCGGCTGGTACGATAATTATGCTTCGGTTGTTTTTAAATGTATAGATGGCTTGGTGTTCTACTTTGGATAGGTTGTGTTTTTTTGTTAGGTGTCCTTTGTTTTTTTAAGAAGTTATCCATGTGTTGTCTGGCTTTGTTGGCATATTGATCCAAGTGTTGGTTTTCATCCGCTTGGATGAAATGCAAGAACTACCATTTTTAAGTCAAGAATAATAAAACATTGAAAACATTAAAACCAATTGTGAACTTGGAAACAATCCATTCTACTGAACCAAAACTATCCACAATTTAAATCCAACACAAAATTCACTGACAACAAACTCTCATAACTTCTCAAATGAAAAATTCCACAAACAGAAAACTGAAAGAACAAAAACCAATCAAACCTCAATACAAAACAAAATAAAAAAAAAGAAGAAACAGATTTTAAAAGCAAATAAACAGGAAAGCAACTCACATAAAGAAACTAAAAATGAAAAGAACCCAAATAATCAAGAACATATTAATCTTGATGAAGAACAAGTTCTTCAAGAAGAAAAACAAACAATATAGAAAGTATGGAATATATAGAAATAGATAATCAAAAACACAGTCATCTTTAAGATCCACTCACTAAAATAAAATAATTTCCACTCAAATGGACAAACAGAACACAAGCATCATGCAATGGAACTGTACAGGTGTTAAACCAAACTATGAGGAAATCAAACAACACCTTATAGATTACAATCTAAATATAGTTTGCTTGCAGGAGACCTGTTCTCAAAGAAACTGGCAATATTAAAGCATATGAAACATCACAAAATAAATGTATCAACAATATAGAATAGACCAAGTAGGGGAACATCAGTATTATTTAAAAATTCAATACTCCATGAAAAACTGCAATTAAACACAAATATAAAGACCATAGTAGTAAAAGGTTCAAATCATTGAACCATATATTCATTTTCCTCCAAAGCACAGATTGAATAAGAAATAGAAAGACTTATTAGCCAACTTCCCACTCCATTTCTACTAATGGGCAATTTTAATGCACCCAGTAAAATGTGGGGCTGTAGGGACCCCAATCAAAGTGCTAAAATTACAGAATCTCTACTATAATTATCAGATCTATATATCCTTAATAACCAAATGCACACTTATCTACACCCAGGTACTGGATCAACATCAACTATTGACCTATCCATATACTTATCATCAATTCTTATGAACTTTCATTGAAAAATTCATGATGATCAATGTGGTAGTGACGATTCACCTATTTTCCTCAATATCTGGTAATTACACAAAGCTAACTGGCTAAAATTCAATGAACTCTGCTCATCCCAAATCAACATGGAAATTCTTAATGAACCAAAACCAATAGTCTCCTTTACAAACTTACTAACACAAATAGCAAGACAATACCTTCCTTTAAATCAAATACCAAATCAAAATCCTGATTTTCAGCAAGATGCAGAGAAGCAATTAAAACCAGGAAAAAAAATGCTGAAGATATCATACAATTACAATCAACCTACAAGACTGCAAGTAACTTGAACATGCTGTATAATCTTGTAAAATCTACATCTCCAGACTGTAGAAGTCAAATAACTTACCTTTCAACATGGCTGTTTAATTCCAGACCTTGCCCATGCAAAGTCTCTATAAAGAAGCCAATGAACCTATATCTCTGAGATTGGAAAAAATTCCCTTTAATATGCACTAAAACTACAATCCAACCCAAATGACTTAGTATACCAAAAAACATATGAACCTCAATATATCCAATTCTATAGAAATAAACCAACAGCCACCCCATCACTTGGACTTCAAATTAATGAAGCACTTGAACAAATAAACAAAGATCCTGATTATGTAACACCAGTCACAATAAATAAAGTAGCTCTATAGACAATCTCCAAACCTCATATAGACTAACATTGACACAAAGAAATAATCAATGAAAGTATGTACAAAGAATTAAGAGACAAATATTGTGACTATAAACTATTCTACACAAATGAATCAAAACACCTCTATAGAATAGGTACAGCAGCCACAAACAAATTCAAAAACAAGTTAGGCTACCAAATAAGGCATCAATCTATACTGCTGAACTATAAGCCATTAAAATGGCTCTTAAAATGATAGAAAATTCAGGAGATGGGAAGTTTATAGTATTCTCAGACTACCATCTAGTTTAGAAGTAATTAAAGAAAAGAACACAAATCATTTCTATATTTAAGAAATCCTAAAAATATGTCATCAGGTAATAAAGCACAAAACAATATTAGCCTGGATTCTTAACCATATACGCATCAAGGAAAATCATGTAGCTACCATACTGGCAAAAGAAGCAATGAAAATAACCAAAATTAAATTCCTATATACAAATTATAAAACAAAATTACACAATGCATCAAAAGAAAATGGTATG
This sequence comes from Ascarosepion bandense, assembly GCA_037127315.1. Classification (NCBI taxonomy): domain Eukaryota; kingdom Metazoa; phylum Mollusca; class Cephalopoda; order Sepiida; family Sepiidae; genus Ascarosepion; species Ascarosepion bandense. Next base: position 1,581,554 of record JBBBDQ010002046.1, on the reverse strand, counting down.
AATTTGAGACATGTTCCTAAATCATAAACTGTATCAACATAAGCCAACAATAAGAATATAGAGCCATTGGCTGACCATAGACAACACACAGTGCTCAATAGAATAAAAATTTGACTCACCTGAGATATATATATATATATATATATATATATATATATAATCTTTGAAAGGCCATGAAGACACTCGGACAGACAAAAGCTTCTCTGCCATTCTGAAGATGAGTTTTTGATCTCGAAATATTAATGTTTAATAAATAGGTAATACCCAAATACCTCTTTACCTTCCTTTATTTTACTCAACGCATTGTGACAGCCTTCAAGACATAACCCATATATATATAAATTATGTTTTAGAACATGTACATAATTTTTTCTATATATAGAAAAAATTATGTACATGTTCTAAAACATAATTTATAATAAATATTCACAGCTCTATACATCATATATCAAGCACTGTTTTAAATTTAATGTTTTGGACGGGAAAAAAATTTTTCTTTCCTCTCCTCTTTCTATACTCACTCGGATATATATATATATACACACACACACACACGCACAAACTACACCTTGATGTATCCACTGCAACCAATTTCTCACTGTCAAGTATATCTTGATAGAATGCAAGAAAACTTCAAAAAAATATAAGACAACTTTTACCAACCACAAAATTTTAAAATGTTCTTCAAAAATGTACCTTCTCCCCAAATAATAGGATATTTGAAGAAAACAAAATGCTTCCAACTTCTATAGAAACTAGAGCTTGGACTAAAAAGGCATTTTTTAGAAGAAAAAATATTATCAGCAGTGTATTTAAAAACAAAAAATATCACCAGCAATACATTTAAAAAAAAAATACATACCAGTAATACATCTGGTTCTTGACAAAACCTTCTTTACAAATTACATTAATGAAATCTGATCTATAAAAGTTTAAAAATAGGCTTTTATAGTAAAAATTCAACCAATACATTTTTTTTTGTTCAAGTTAGTGCATCTGCATTATTTCTTTCTAAAGGCACAAAGACTACTTTCATTCATAATCCAAATTCAGATATCAATTCTCACAATATACCAAATCTCTGTTTTGCTATAATTTGTCCATATTCTCCTGCTCTTCTCTACAGTAGATTTCATCCAACTTAATACTTTGGCTGAATCAGTCCTTACTTCCACTTCCTCCCCACTTTAAATCCAAATTAATGCCTTTTAGTAGAGCATCTAATTTGGTCACATTGATATAGTCATATTGGTTATAGTCATGCTTTTTTCTCAGCCATGCTGCATCTTCTGCAACCAAACTGCCAATCTTTATGACTACACTTATAACAATACTGCTAGCCTTACACCACACTACTCCTGTTTTAGTTTTAGGGATGTGCCAAGTCCTGCTCATGGGGTCCTCATTCTTTATCTCAGCTAAGATCTCTTGCACTACAGTAACAATTTCATCATTAGCTTTACTTTCCAAGTTTATCCCGCTTGCTCTTCTTTTCCCGTACCTGCATGCAAGGTCATAGCCATCCAGCAATCAACAGTTTTTCACAGATCCTTCAATTTTGCAAGAGTTTGGAACTTGGCTGCAACACACTGTACCTCTCCAAATTTCACCTCATTATTTTTTAGTCATGCCTCCTAACTTATTGATCACCTCTATTCTGTCGCTATCACTCCACCTACTGACACTTTTCTGATTGGTAAAGGTAGATACTGTACCTTTGTTCTGTTGACTGGGTAGCTACTGGTGCAGAAATTTTATCACATTACTTTCAATCTTGGTGACTCCTTGCAGTCTCTAATTAGGTGTGATCACCAGCATCTATAGCACATAATGCTTAACAATTTGGTATGACCTTTGTTTTCTTTTGGTCCCACACTTTGTGCAATCAGTGCCACTGTTCTGAGCTCCCATGGTCTTTTCCTTACCAAGAGCCTTGAAACTGGTATCATTTCGCGGAGGTCCATCTTTTCTACATCAGACACTTGTCACAGGGTCACAGATACGTCATCTAGAACACCCATCATCACAAAAGCTGGTTTCGCCATCTGATCCAGTACTCTCCCCAGATATCCTGCAAGCCCCATCAACCTTTTGATATTATTGGCATAGACTAATTTCTCAGTCTATTTCACTCTCTTGAATTTTTCATAAGCTTCAAAGGATCCTTCAGTGAACACTTTCTCTAGCCTGGTCTCTATCATGTCCTCACCACTTATTTCAAGGTAGAGCAAACGCATCTCCTTGCAGTAAAAGTGAAAGGAAACTGGTAAGGTCTGGTACTTTTTAAAGTTTGATGTCCAATTTCACCTTCCTTATCCAGGCAATTACATCACCTCTTTTAAACGGTGGTATCAAGTTTCTACCCAGTTTCACTATTCCAGACTTCATAGTGCCGAAATAACTTGTAGTTTCAAAAAAATAAAAATAAACTTTTTTCCATGATCTCTATCATCCATCCTTAGTCTTAAATCTCTTCCTTCTTCTTCACATGCAAAACAAACAAACAAAATCTAATATTTGTCTATATTTCTGAGATGAGGTAGTATTTACAATATTTACATTATTCGGACTATTGTCTTCATTTTTGTTGCTATTTGTATGATGTTTCGGCTGTTATATGCTCCGGCCTTCTTCAGTTGCTAAGAATTTCAAACCAAACCTTTATTACAATCACTGGTATATACGAACTCCATTCCTTGCGTAGTCTCAATCGAACATCATGAGTTATCTCCCTCTAACCCTGCAAGTTACTTGTTCATCACTGCTGTTGGAGAGCCCATCTGGTCAAGGAAAAAGCAGGACATGCCCTGGTTCGAGAACATATACAGTACAACTGATGGATGAAACAGAAATTACATACCGATATCTCCCAGAGGCTGGAAACATTCCTCAGCAGGATCACTGATGAAGAAGACCGGAAAAGGACAAATTGGACAAAGCCTTCAGGCAAAATTTGATGCAGTCAATCTCCGCCAAGTATGGAAACTAAATAGATTAAAAGATCTGAAGAGGACACATGAGGTCCATCACCCACCTGTGAAAGCAGTTGGCAACATCAGTTGAGTCAGTGCTGAACAAGGGTCAACTTCGCAACAACCATCAGGTGGATACTAACCTTAGACATCATTGCCCACATCGAGGAATTAGTCTTGAACATCCCTCAGGCTCGGGTGGATGAGCTAAGATGGAAAGTGGGACAGACACTGGAGAAAGACAAGCCACCCAAACCAAACATCATGAAAGATGGCAATCAGGACCCTACAGAGGAATGAGAACATCATCATACTACCAGCTGATAAAGGCAATGCAACTGTAGTGATGGAAGACCTCATTACAAGTGGTGGCTATAGCAAGGTAAAGAAAGACCTCATGTTGAAAACAGAATGACAGTTGTTGCAGATCCTGATCAAGAACAAGGATCACTTCTGGCCTAAGACATACAGGCAGTTGTCTTAATGTTACAGCAAGCTAACTCACATGTATGGTCTACCTAAAATTCCTAAAGACAGTATTCCACTCAGGTTGATTGTTATCAGCCTAGGCTCAGTGTGCCACCCTCTGAGTCACTTCCTTGTAGATATAATTGACCCACTGATAGGAAAGTCATGATCATATGTTCAAAACGCCACCCACTTCGTAAAACTTATCAAAGATGCTCCCATCCAATGCAACCAGATGAGCCTGGATGTGATAAGCCTGTTCACCAAGGTACCTGCAGTGGAGGCACTATTGGTAGTCAGGGACAGACTGGCCTTGGACTCATCCCTAGAAGGATGTACCAGTGTTCCACTAGACAACCTGATGGAGGTGCTGACTTTCTGCACACAAACAACATACTTCAGATTGGGATCAGACATCTATCGGCAGGATGAAGGCTTAGCAATGGGCTCGCTATTATCACCATCACTGGCTAACATATACATTGAATACTTTGAAGAGATGGCATTAGAATCCCTAGTTCTAAAGCCAACTCTATGGCTGAGATATGTTGATGACACCTTCATACTCTGGCCACATTGGTTAATTCTTCTAACTTAGTAAACTACAAAGAAATCTGCTTACTAAAAGTTCATTTCATGGTCTATATAAATTTATTTACAGTCAGTTCTTTGATTTGTTAAGATGTAAGGCCTCTTATGTAGGCAATTAATATCTTGCTTCTTTTTGTCATATACATCTGAATTTTTTATATATTTTTTGTTCACCTTGTAGGTGTATAAAATCCTTAAAATCTTTACTTAAGTTTTGCCATAGGCATTCATTAATGTGCTGTTTTGTTTCAAGTATCATTTAATTTTATATAAACAATATAACCCTTATTTATTATCTGGATTATAAATATTGTAATTTTTTTTTATTTCCGTACTTTTTTTGATCATGAAAACTGAACTGATAATTTGTAACATTAAATGGTAAGAATAAATTTAAATTGTTTTTAACTTTCAGTTCAACTTGCAGCAGATTTTCTTATTTAATTTCAACCTGTAAAATTTTTTCTGCCAAACATTTTTTTAATCATTTCACCCCAAGCAAGGCATTTCACTGCCACTGTTGCGCAGGGGGTTACATAGGGGAAAGTGATGAGAAAGAGTGGTTAGGGGGTTACATAGGGGAAAGTGATAGGAAATGTCAGAAGGAGGGAGATAGACGGGTAAGGATACCGAGAATGAGGGTTGCATGGATGGGAAAAGTGTTTGAGAGAATGGATGCAAGTTAGTGTGTTAGGAGGTGTCTATTGACATTTAAACTCCTGGAGATTGTTGCTGTCGGGGAAGCAAGTATACGGAAGGGAATTCCATGGGCGGGAAGTGCGAGAAAATAAGCTGTTATCTGTTTCACTGTAAAAGGGTGGGACCTAGTTGCTAATCTAGTATCTTGTGCAAATTCATACCTAGAGGTCACCAGTGATTTAAGTTCATCAGAGTAGAAGCTGTGAAAGTATTTATAGAAGAGTCACAGGGAAGCTACGTCACGCCGGTGAAAGAGTGACGGCAGCCGGTCTGCCAAGTCCATATCGATCACGTTGCAGATTCTCTGTTGTATTTTGTCAAGAACCCCAAGGAGGATAGTGGGGGCACCTGAACAGATGTAGCAGCAGTATTCAATACACGGGCAGATGGTAGATTTATAGATGTGCAGGATAGATTCAGGCGGGAAAAACTTCCGGGCTCTGCACAGAGAGCCAACTTTCATAGCACAGCAGATTAAGCAATGGATTCAATATAGTCATTCCACTTGAGATCTGCTGAGAGTGTGAGACCAAAGAGGCGAAATGTTTTACTCTCTGGGAGGCAAGCCTGCTCCATGCTAATGGGAGGTAGGTGTGATTGTCTATGATGGTTAATTGATAGCAGCTTCGTTTTGAAAGCATTAAAATTTATGAGCCATTTCCTACCCCAGTCCACTATGGATTGGAGGTCCTTCTCAAGCTCGGCAGCGAGGTTCGCTTTGTCGCCCACACCAGATTTTTGATCGAGGCGAGAGTAAACTGTGGTATCATTGGCATACATGCCTACTTGGAAAAAGGAAAAAGCGTAGGACCTAAGATAGAGCCTTGAGAGACACCCGCATTCGTAGGGTAGTTTTGGGAGGCTTGTTCGTTTAATACCACCCTCAATGTGCAGTTAGGAGTGACTGGATTAGGTCAAACAAATGTCCAGTTATACCATAACTCCGCAGTTTTCGTAGGAGGCCAGCATGCCAGACTCTGTTGAATGCTTTGGAGATATCTAAGGCAACGGTTTGAGCTTTGCCATTCTTGTCGAAAGCCTGGTATATATTTGGTGATGGTCAGTAGCATATCAGCAGTAGACCTGGTGAAGCGGAAACCATACTGTTTGTCCGAGAGGAGCCTGTGGGCCGTGAGATGCTAAACCACCTTGGCATTGATGATGGCTTCGAACACTTTGCCAAAGATCAGAAGAAGGCTAACAGGGAAGTAATTTGCAGGGTCCGAGGGCTCTCCAGTATTCTTAAATATAGGAACTACAGAGGAAGACTTCCAACAGGTAGGAAAGCAGGAAGCAGATAAGTAGATGTTGTAGAGCTTAGAGAGGACAGAGGAGAGTTCAGGGGCACATTTCTTCAAGACTATGATTGGGATTCTGTCCCTTCCACTCACTTTGTGAGGGTCAAGTTTTGAGATTATGTTAGTGACCAGCGAGGGTGTAATGTGGACATCATTCAGTTGAGCCTCGGTTCTAGATGGGAAGTCGGGTGTAGATACTCCAGACGAATCCAGTCTCGAATTGGGGGAGAATCTGTGAGCAAAGCATTCAGCCTTGTCCGCTGAGGAGGTGAGACTTCAAATTCATTGATTGGGGGGTACTGAGGTCTTACTCTTGTTAAGCATGCTTTTACAGTGTCTTTGGCCCCGAACTTACAGGATGCTATGCGTTGCTTCATTCTGGCAGCACAATTTCATTTTCTTTGTTGGATAGAATAATAAATTTGCAAGGAGTGTGTAAATTTTGAAACAAATCTGATGAAAAATGTGGAAGTGTATGTTAATAGAAATCAGTGAGAATATTCTCACAGATACACACACGCACATCTTCAGTTATATACATATATAAGAGAGAGATAAAACTGCTAGCTTTGGTTACTTGTATATTGTAAATGTTTTATTTCTCAAAGAAATATAGGTGTCCAGACAAAATGGCATGAAAATGGATTGTATCAATATTTTAATCTCTCTTCTATTACTTACTTTTCTTTCTTATTCATTGTTTATAAATAAGCCAGACAATTTATTTGATTTTATAGCATTTAAGTCAAATTATTTTGCTATATAGTTTATATCAGATGTATCTTTCCACATTTTACAATATTTAAGAAAACACAAACCTGCCAACCGGCCGAAATTACCTTGCTTAGTTGGGTTGATCCAATTCATTTTCTATATAATTTTATCATTGCAACCACACTATTTATGCACAACCCCTCTATTGTTTTTATTCTTTACTTCCAACAAGCCATATTTTCTATACATATTTCATCAAATACGGACAAGTTCTGAGAAAATGATTCTATTTTCAAATGAAATTACTCTTGTATAGATTAAGCAAGCATTCAATTGGTAAATGATTAAATGTTTCCAAATTGATTTTTATATTACAACTTGGTTAATTTACCAATTCTATAGAATAAATGTTAGCATCTTATGTTACTAACATTTATTTGTTTGATTTTTATTTCCTTTTTTTTTTTTCTACCCATTAAAAGGTGTAAAAAAATATTGCATTTTAATATGCTATGAGCTGCAATTGGTCAAAATGTCATTAAGATATGATTCAGGTTTCTTAATTATAATTTACTGAACAATTAACTTTTATTACTTTTATTAAGGCAAACTAACTGAAACAATACTTTGGTGTATGCCTTGTTTCTTACACACATAACCAAACTTAGGATTAGATATAAAATTGGCATCTAAGAACAAGTCATCATTTTTGTATTGTTTGTATTGATTATACAAAACCAAAGGGAATTGTATTACTTTGTCCTTATCCAAGTCAGTTTGAAGTAGTATATCTAATGAATCTTCAAGAACTTAAATCAGTTTTTCATAAAAAAAACTTTATAACAAAAATTTGCACCTCCAACGTGCTATAGATTTTCATTTGAGGTTTTTGTGTCTGTTAAATTTATGTGTATGAGTTCAAAATGTCTTTTTATTATATACCTAATATGTTTAATATTTGACTGTCTGTCATAATTTTTTAATAAATTATTGCTTGTTTTAATCTGATAACTTATCATTAAGTTACCAGATGCTTATTAACCAGCTTGCATATGTATAAATATATTATCTGCTAGCATAGGTTAATGTACAAATGTGAGAGACATTACTTTTAAGTGTACATGGAAAATACCTACTTAACTGGGCTTACCATAATTTCTAAGCTTCAAACTGAAAACATTTTCAATTTTTATTATAGGGTTTGTTTTCTTGTATAGTAAATTTTGTTTTTCATGTCCCAACATATCTTAAGCATTATAGCTAACACAAAAAATATTAATATTGATGGCTAATATCTCTAGCAAAGTTACTTTGGATAGACCCCACAAATTTAGTTCTGGACAAACTAGGATGTATGGTAAGTTTTATGAATAGTTTATAAAAGTGGGATGAATAAAATTGTTTTGACTGATCATCATTCATAATTTTGTTATTCTATATTCACCCACAAAGTCTAGCACCTTCATTTCAGCTCTTTACTATAAGCAGTGAATGTCACAAGGCATATATTACTCTGATATAGTTACTTTACTGACTTACCAGAGTGAGTGTCTTTTAGAGAGAAAAATTGCTTTAAAGAAGGCATATCATATTTTATCATGTCTGTATAATACTATTTATGTTACTGCAAAATATGTTTGAACATGAATGTTTCACTAATTAAGTTAAGTTGGCTACTAATATACTTGAAGTTAAACTTCCATTTTTGTATGACATTGATCTTAGAAATTTTACTAACTTGTACAATGTCTATATGAAATGCATAACAAAAATCTGAACTGCTACATTTAGGTTCATTTCTTCAGCAGATATACAAAAATAGAAAAGGGTATAAAACAAAGACTGGATCTATTCAACCTGTACAGCAAAACAATTCTGAGAGAACTAGAAGTCCTGCCAGGATTTGTCTGTGGCAGCCACAATCTGAACAATATAAAATAGACATATGACACAGTGCTCATAGCAAACATGGAAAGAAAAATACAGGACCTTCTACAGAAGGTAGTAAGGGAAAGTGAGAAATACTAAGCATAAACTACAAGAAAACTGAATGCATGGTCATCAGCAAAAAGAGGAGCCCAAAATGCCAAGTACAGGTGGTGACATTAAAATCAAGCAGGTCCAGAAATTTAAGCACCAGGGAAATGTTCTGACAGAGGACAGAAAGTGTGATACTCATGGGATGAATCGAGGGAAAGAGAGAGACAGAGGAAAGCAACACAAGACATACTTAATGAGCTTGAGCAAGTAGAAGATAAAGCAGGGTTTGTGAGAGATACTAAGAAAATGTTATGAGTGACTAGGAATAGGGAGGTCCATGATCATCTTAAAAGGACATGGCACATAAAGAAGATTCTGTCCCAGAAACTGCCATACTTGTATTAAAAATAATATCTGCTTTGTGAAGATAGTGTTATATACACTAAAAACACAAGAAATTATACTACTTATATATGATAATATTTTTTCTAAGTGAAATTTGAAGGATAGGAAGGAACATGAAAAATAAAAAACAATTTAAATTTAATTTTATGTCATGGGGAAAAATCTTTAAATGGACAAAATTGAGAAGTAGACAGGAAAAGATGGTTTTTAGATTGTGTAAAAATGTTCACTATTGAATGCAAAGTAACCTAGAAATGATGCTTGATTCATATTAATCAGAATCAATTTTCTCAATTACCCATTCAAAGGTAAATTAAGTGTTTTGACCACATCTTTCTACCATGATATCCCAAAGCCTTCATTCATTTAACAATGGATTCTAACCTCTTGTTAGGTATATTATCAACTGGACAATAACAACAACATTGCTACAAACCTTGTTCTCGGAAATGCATCTCTAGCATATTTTTTAACTATTGCTGTTGACTCCTCTTGCAACTCAGTTGGAATCCTTTGAGCTGTCACTCTATTTGCATGCTATTTCTACTACTACTACCTTCACATAATTCTGTTGTGTAATCCTCCTTTGTCAAACTGATTGTGGTGCAGATTCAGTTCTCACCTACTCCTTGAAGCTTAAACATGCATTCATTTGTAAACTTATTTCTCTGATAAGATTCTGTTAGCCAATGTCTCGTAATTTCCAAGTTGTTTCCTCTTTACATACAATAAGAAATATGTATTATTTTGGACAGGTTAAATATACTGAATACATTTTTATTAAATAAAAAAAATTCCTGTGGGAGAAAAAAAAGAGCCAATGTTGGCATTTATTATTTGGCTAGAACCAATTTTAGCTTTTATATCAATAAATTTGATAAGCTAATAAAGTAACACCATTTCCCTTCCTTTCATGATCCCACATTACTTTTTATTTTCTAATAAAAAAAGTTTTTTTTAGACATTGAAAAGAACCTGAAGAGCATATGCATAATATATTGTTAAAAAATAGTGAAGAATAACAGAATTTGTAAAGTAACTTGTATGCCTAAATTTTATCTAAGATCAGTTTTAAAAACTATGAACTATTGACCATTGCTTATTATAACATCCAAACCCTTCTCTTCTTCCCTCGTTACTTTTAATTGTTAATTCAAAAGCAACACTACAAGTGTTATATATTGCCGTACGACGACAAAACAACAAACACGCATATATAAAAATATAAGGTTATATTTTTATTAATGACGATGAACCGTGTGGAATAGAGAACAGGAGAGTGAGAGCGCACATAGAATGAGTTGACAGGAGTGTAGTCTTGCCTGTGGTGTTTCTCTTTTTCCACTGGCCGTTCTCTGCTGGCGAATCCATGTGTCGAGGTCTTTATATAGTCTTCTAGAACCGGGACTTTCCTTCCGGTCCTGCCTCGCCCACGCAACACCCACGTAATTCCCAGAGACACCTGTTCTGTTTGCCTCCGTAGTCATTTCCGCCGCTGTCGGAAATAAGGTCAAACGACATCCGCTCCGGCCTCGACAGGATGTATTTCACAAACACCCGCTCGCCGACCCCTCCACCGACGGGAAACACCATCGCTTGCATCACTTCCTCGGGTGGGGCCAGATTGTTATATTACACTCCTCACCCTCCCATTTTCCAAAATGTTCACCTAAGAACATTTTAAGCGCAACACCCTCACACACCCCCCCATGCCACACAAGCCCGACAATTGTACAAAACATGTGCACACCGAAACAAACAAAACAACAAAAAAAAAATATATGGGGGAGCCTACATTGGCAACCCAACAATGTTCGTGTCCATTGTGGAATTTTCATAATGTTCTTTTCTTTTTTTTTTTTTTTAAGTTTCTGTAACTTTCAATGTTCGTTTCCTTTCTCGACTCTGTCCATACGCGTAGACGCCTCGATGCACGACCATATGATCATAGGCGGTAACCACGCCCCAGTTTCTAAACTGACATCGAGTAAATGACCTTTGACCAACACCATGCGTGTTTCCGCTCGAGTTTATTGTTACACATGTAACTTCATTTAATTTAATTTAATTTCAAACATACTATGTTTGAACACAGAAAAACTGCCATTATCTGCAGTACATATCATTCATAGTCTGACCGAGAAATGTTCAATAGAAAACGAAGAAAATTACCCTGATTCCAACGTTAATCCGCATGCAATTTACTTGTGGAGGATTAGAGGTTTCATCTATCTTAATTTAGTCTAAAAAAAAAAATGGACCCGTGACTCGTAATTCCTTAGTTTGTATCTTCCGCATGTTTTGCTATAAGGAAGGTGACCTAACTATTTCACTTAAACTATCGTTAATCCTCCCACTGCTTTCTTTCCCAATCCTATAGCATATCAGCCAAAGTCTACAAGACTTTTCAGTTGTTCTTTCTTTTTGTTCCGATCAACTGTGGAATCTGTAGGTCTATCCGTGCTTTTTGCCCCAACAGACGTTTCGCAATTTGAGCAATCATCCTCGAACGTGGATGAAACATTATTTATACCACCGATTCTATCATCACTATCAATAGTTGACACGTTTTTATTCGCCATTTTACGTCGCGTCATGATGCGATGCTCCATTAATGGAACATCAGACTCATCGTCTGATTCCACATGTTGGTGTCGATTTTTGTGCACTGGAAAGTTGGTCTGTTCCGCTCCGGATTCGTCATCCGAATCACTGGATTCTACTGGAGCAGCCAATACAATCTTTCGTAACGGCCTATCGGAAGTAGGGATTTTCCATTCATCAATGGACGCTGCCCGAAGATGCTCAGCATGCGTCTTAATGACGGAGCCGGTTAACTGATCTCTAATTCTATAAGAGACCGGGCCAGTCTTTTCAACGATCACATAATATGGCCGCCAGCGCACATCTAACTTCCCTTTCTTTTGGTGATTCTTATAGTACACCAAATCACCAACCTCAAAAGTTGTATTTTTCGTCTTACCACGCGACTTATCTATCACGGCTCTCCTCGCTTTTCTTATATTATTCCTAACTAAAGTGAAGCTACGATGCATTTCCTGTAGTGCAATTTGGTGATGCTCATCACCATAATATATGCGACGAGGCCTCAGTATATTGTCCAAGGGCAAAATAACATCCCTGTTGTAGAGCAAGTAATACGGTGAAAACTTAGTGGTTTCGCTCACATGAAACCGGATAGCCGCCAACATTTGGTTAATGTAAATATCCCACGACTGTTCGTTGTTGCCGATTTTTTTTTTTTTGCTAGAACATCATGCATTGTTCTGTGAAACCTCTCAACCTTACCGTTGCTCTGGGGGTGATAAAAAGAAGTTGTCACATGGTGTATATTTAGGTCTTCTAATGTCTTTTTCATTACCCTGTTGACATTTAAAAGCTGAAGTGGTGTCCCAAATCTGGGGAAGATTTCGTCAACTAAGAGATGCACCACTGTTTCTGCCTTCTTGTTAGGAACCGCAAATGCCTCCGGCCAACCACTGTACATATCTATGAATGTAACTATGTATTGGTTACCTAAATGGGTCTTTGGGTAGGGTCCTGAGACATCTAAAGCAACCTTTGCGAAAGGAAAAGGAGGGAAGTCACATTCCTGTATGTGGGGTTGCTGCCTCTTTAGGTTTCTTGTCTGACACGGGATACATTTACCTACGAAATCATTTATTTCTCTAAGTAAACAAGGCCAGAAATACTTTTGTTTTATTGAGTGGAATGTCTTATCCACCCCCATATGGCCACTGTCATCATGGTATTGAACTAGCACCCTTTTTCTAAGGTGAGATGGTACATACAGCCTGATGAGGGGTTCATCATCAGGTTGAGACAAATAGTACACCACCTCATCCATTACTATATATCTCTTCTGTTCTGCTTTGGTAGCCCTACCATTTCGTAATCTAATCTTCAGGTCTAAGATGTTTTTTTCTGATTCTTGCTCCCTGATTATGTCTATTCCTTTCAATGTGGGCTGTTCGGGTGCCTCTGATGAATTTCCGACATTTTTATGGGCTGCTAATTCTTCCGGCTCCATTAGGTTGGAGTTTATAACACTAACCAAGTAATTTCTATCATCTATATCTACCGGAGAAGCAATATGGTCTTCGTTCACATCAACAGCGAGTGATAAGAGATCCGCGCAAACATTATCCTTACCCTTAAGATACTGTATGCTGCAATTGTAGCCAGACATGCTCAGAGCCCAAGTCTGTATCTTCTTATTTTGTATGGGCGAGTTAAGTAAGTGCTCCAGGGGCCTATGATCAGTGTATATTGTGAATGTTGCGCCATGCAGGTAGTGATTCAGTTTTTGAAGAGCATAGTGTATGGCATAAGCCTCTTTCTCTATAGTTGACCACCTCGTTTGTGTGTCACTTAATTTATGGGACAATAAATAAATTGGTTTTTCTACATCCTTCCTATTTTCCTTATCGTACACCACCTGGGATAGGCATGCGCCAATCGATTGATCGGATGCGTCAGTATATAACCTATACGCCTTATTTGGGTTGGGATAGGCTAGTGTTACCATCTCCGCGAGCTTCGTTTTTAGTGTATCGAAAGCGGTTTGGCAAGCATCGTCCCATTGGAATCGTGCATATTTCCTTGTCAAATTGACCAGCGGTTCGGCTATATCAGAGAAATTTCTAATAAAGCGGTCATCCCAATAAAAGCTCTTACTTGCCTAACAGTGGTTGGAGTAGAAACTGACTTTATAGCCTTGACTTTGTTGAGGTCTGGTTGTATTCCCTCTTCACTTATCTTGAACCCCAGGTATTGGGTCTCTTTCTTAAAGAACTCACACTTAGCTGGCTTCAGTTTAAGGTTGTGCTTACATAAACTACTCAAGACTGTGTCTATATGTTTTAAATGATCTTCCACCGTATTTGAAAATATCAGAATATCATCTAAATATGCCAGAGCAAAATCTTCCTGTCCCTGTAAAACAACTGACATTAATTCCTGGAAGATGCCGGGTGCGTTTGCAAGTCCAAATGGCATAACATTAAAATGAAACAGACCCTTGTGGCAGGTGAATGCACTTTTTTCTTTGTCATCATCATGAAGCTTAACTTGCCAGTACCCTGATTTTAAATCAAGCTTCGAAAAGTACCTTGCCGAACCAAGTGATGCCAGTATATCATCGATGACAGGAAGAGGTCGAGCATATTTCTTTGTAATCTTATTAAGTGCTCTAAAGTCTACACAAAATCTCCCACCACCGTCTTTCTTCTCTACTAAAACTACTGGAAAACCCCACGGGCTATTGGATCTCTCAATTACACCTGCCTGCATCATTTCGTCGATTGCTGAATCCATTGTCTTTCTTTGTTTGAGGGGTGTGCGATATGGGCGTTTTCTTATGGGCTCATGCGTTCCAGTATCGATACGCATCTCCACAGTATCGGTTCTGCCCAGGTTCTTGTCGTCACTAACGAACATGTCCCTATTTCTTTTTAGCAATTTGTTAATTTCAGGCTTGAATTCCTCCGGTACATGTACCTGTTCCAAATCTACATCAGGACTTTTATTATTTTGTTTATCGGGCATAGTGATTTCAGTAATATTACCTGCCCTTTCCAATTTAGCCAGCGGACACCCCCGTCTCAAAGTGATTGTCTGGTTAGTGTTATTCATTATCAGCAACTGAAACTTACGAGACTTTGGCATTTTTACAACTGCGTTGGCTACTGATATACCACATAAGTTGCTAACATATCCACTACTCAGCTGTTCGATTTCATATTCTTTGCCACGTCCATTTCTCAGCCTGGTTAATCCCAGACAAGCATGCAGGTGTTGAGGTCTTAATGTTACTTTTTGAGCTAACCTAACAATAGAGGAAATATGAACATCCTCCTCCAATGCCACGTATTCTTCACCAATCTTCAATGCCCCCAAATCGAAATACATTCTCACCCCGTTCTGCATCAGCCAATCTCGGCCAAGTATAACGTTTCTATTGAGATTTTTCACGACTAAAAAATCATGGGGTATGGACTTACTTCCTATCTGGACCTGTAGATGACAAAGGCCTTCAACGTATAACGGGGATCCATTCGCAGTTCGAAGTTTAATGTCCCTCTTTTGCAGTTCAAGTCCCAGTCGCAATTTTTTAAATACCCAACAGCTTATAACCGATACCTCTGCTCCCGTATCTACCGATGCCCTATAAGGTCTACGTTCTATTCTAATAAAGATGGAATTTGGCGCGCTCATATTACCAACTATGTGCGTTGGTACCGTCTTGTTCCGTTCGTTGGGCGTCGCACGAACGGACCTCTGCCGTTTCCCGGGGCGCGTCTACAAAATTTCGCTATGTGGCCTTCTTTCCCACAATTCCAACACCTAACAACACTCCCGTTCCTCTCCCGCTCACGAGTCTTGTATTTAGTTCCCCTATTACCAACTTTTCTATTGTTCTTATTCCTATTATTATTAGTATTAGATTCAGCGGGGCGTACGGCTTCTATCGGTACCCGTCTCCGAGAGTGGCAAATTTCCATAGGCTCCTCTTCGTATTCAGAGTTTGCATCGAGTCGAATTTTCCATCTCAACTCAGATAACGCTTTCTGATAGGCAGCCTCTAGTGTTTGTGGCTCATCCTTCATAACTGCCATCTTTATTTCCCGATCCCTTAGACCTTTTATGAAAAATCCTAGAACTTGTTTTGTCACAACTTCATTCCTCCCGTCAACCCCAACATATGCGCCCTCCGCTAGGCGTACTACTCTCTGCATGTAGTCCTGCACCCCCTCCGTTCTACCCTGCTTAATGTTCACTAATTCGACTAACCGTGCATCGGGGTCTAAAACCAATCCGTAATATTCCTTTAAAGAAGTTAACTCCTTCCATGTGAGTTGTGGGTTATTAGAGATTAGTCTATATACATAGTGTCCAACAGCTCTCCTTGTTGTGAGAAGAGCTGCCTGACACTTGTCTTCTTCTGCCACGCGCACAACTCTAAAATACCTCTCCATATCCTCCAACCAAGCACTACAACCACCATCTTCTTTGCATGGTAATGGCTGTATATTTTTTAAAAAAGATTCTCCCCTTAAAGTGTTCGACACCGAACAAGCCACATTTCTCAATTCCAGGGTCAGACCTTGAACAAAATCGGCAAAAGTATGCTGTTCCATTTTTTTTTTTTTTTTTTTTTTTTTTTTTTTTTTTTAATTAGACTTATTATAAACTTATGAACAAGAGCAGAACACACACAAGATCGAATCAAAAGTCACCTACCTTTCGTTGATGTCGTCCGGTTGCTTTCTATTTTCGTCTTCTATCTGGTAGTTTTAATTCCGTTGAATTTCAATTGTCGCCATGGTAACCAAGCTCGTATCTATCTGTTTTGTTGTTGTTGTTGTCTTAAAACAGCAAGTCACTGGGCACCAATTTGCGTATGTTATATACCGCCATACGACGACAAAACAACAAACACGCATATATAAAAATATAAGGTTATATTTTTATTAATGACGATGAACCGTGTGGAATAGAGAACAGGAGAGTGAGAGCGCACATAGAATGGGTTGACGGGAGTGTAGTCTTGCCTGTGGTGTTTCTCTGCTTCCACTGGCCATTCTCTGCTGGCGAATCCATGTGTCGAGGTCTTTATATAGTCTTCTAGAACCGGGACTTTCCTTCCGGTCCTGCCTCGCCCACGCAACACCCACGTAATTCCCAGAGACACCTGTTCTGTTTGCCTCCGTAGTCATTTCCGCCGCTGTCGGAAATAAGGTCAAACGACATCCGCTCCGGCCTCGACAGGATGTATTTCACAAACACCCGCCCTGCCGCTCGCCGACCCCTCCACCGACGGAAACACCATCGCTTGCATCACTTCCTCGGGTGGGGCCAGATTGTTATATTACACAAGTAGCTACTCCCATCTTAAAAAGTCAACAGTTTGAATGAAAAGTGGTATATAATAGACAAGTGGTGCCACTCCTCAGTTGCAGGTATTGAATCTTCAGCTGTATATAATTTGATTAACTCAAAATTCAAAAAGAACAAAATGGGGAAACTTTAACATCGGCATCAAGAACATACTGTTTCTATGATGACTTATTGATTTTGTGTATAACATTTAGTAAACTCTGCTATAATATTATTCTGCAAACTAATTTTGTGTCTGTTTTGGTACAATCCAATGAAGAAATACTTCTACTCTTCAGATATATTAAAATTTTGTTACACTTTACATTGTTGATTGCACTTTTTGTATCTTGTGTTAATAAAAGGCTGCTTGCCTAAATCACTTCTTCATTCCCACACCTGGAGTACTTTGCTTGAATGTTTATATTTGTATAGCAATGGCTTCAAACTTGAATTTGAAACATCTACAGAAAACAATGTACCTTTTTCCAACTTGTAGAAGTAAACATTTTCCTTACTTGACTTGCTACCCCCACATTTCTCTTTCCCTCTTTTTGCTGCCCCCTTTTTCTTCCTTTTCTGCTTTGCCTTTTTTATTCCCCTCCTTTGCTGCCCCCCTTTTCTCTTTCTCTCTTTAATGCCCCCTTCTCCTTACTTCCCCCCACCCCATTTAACAAAAAATATTTGTAAATGTAACTCAGGGTTAAAACTATATATAATCGATAATATTAACCATTTAATTGAGAGGGGAAAAAAATTTAAAGTATGAAACTGATGGTCACCGTGCAGATTTTATGTTTTTTTTTTTTAATCACACACACACACACACACACACACACACTTTTCTTTTTTAACTGATTACTTTCTTCTAAGGCAGGTATTCTCAAATGCTGTGCTGTGGTACACTAATGTGCCACAAAATATTGTCACGCCATACATATACATGTGTGCATGGTAATAGTAATGGCACAGCATTAGTATTTGAATAAATGAATAAGTATTAAACTTTTTCTCATGCATTAATTAAAAGGGCTTTATCAGTTTTATTGCAGTGTTTTACTACTTATTTATGTGAATTGGGCTTCTCAACACTAAATAACATAAAAATAACTGAAAGGCTACACTCAACTGAAGAAGAAACAAGGGTCTACTTGGCACATATGTGACCAAACATTGAAGAAATCACAAATAAAACACAGGTTTCCTGCAAAATAAGCTGCACAAATAGTGAATAGAAACATTTAAAATTTATATTTGTGCATTTTTTTTTTAAATCTATGGTTTTATTTCATAATTTAAATATTTTGCTAAATGCACCATGATATTTTCATTTGCTTCTATATTTTCCATTGCTTAAAAAGTTTGCTTCTATATTTTCCATTGCTTAAAAAGTTTGCTTCTATATTTTCCATTGCTTAAAAAGTTTGCTTCTATATTTTCCATTGCTTAAAAAGTTTGCTTCTATATTTTCCATTGCTTAAAAAGTTTGCTTCTATATTTTCCATTGCTTAAAAAGTTTGCTTCTATATTTTCCATTGCTTAAAAAGTTTGCTTCTATATTTTCCATTGCTTAAAAAGTTTGCTTCTATATTTTCCATTGCTTAAAAAGTTTGCTTCTATATTTTCCATTGCTTAAAAAGTTTGAGAATCACTGTGCTAAGAGGTAATAATTCATTTTTTTTATTTTTTTTTTATTTTTAATTTAACTGAATGTACAGATTCATGTAGAATAAAATCAGTTGCATGAATAATCAGGAATATAATACTTGGAACTTTTGCTCTCATAGTTCTCGCCTGAAAGTGCTTGCTAATCCCAGAAATGTAATAACTATTCCAATTCCATAAATTAAGATAAAGTGAATTTGAACAGGCTGTTCTTTTTCACTATTTTTTGTAACATTTTTTTTTCTTAACAAGATGTTCTTGTCACCTTAAGTTTGGTAGATTTAACATTGTTACTTTTTTCTTTTGCTAATCAAACAGCCTTCTTCCAATGATATTGGTCTCATTACTGTTGATCTTTTGAAAAAAATTTCTTAAGCCTGATTTTTCTTTTAATAATCAGTTATTGTTAATTTTATTTGACATGAATGCAAAGATGGCTGACTGCTTGAAACCTGTGTATTGCAATGGTGATAAAGCTTTTCTATTTAAATAGACTAGCAGCAAACAGTTTAATGTTAATATTTTCTTGCTAACCATTTATTTCTGTTTATCCATTTATTTCTAATTCGTAATGAGCATTCTTTCATTTTTGCCTCTAATGATTTTTATATTAAAGTTGAAGTAAAGAGAGATTGCTCTTCTCTATCAGAACATTAAGAATTGTAACTGTCAAGAAGCCCAAGTATTTATTTAACCTTGGCACATAATTCTGATTTATATTTTATTATTAGCTATTCCTTTGTGCCACATTGAGTTTTTGTCAGAATTTTAGCAACTACTCTGAAAAGTAAATATTTAAGTTCTGATAAAGGAAATGCAAAAAAAAAAATGTAATCAATACTCAATTAATAAACAAGTCCTGGGGGATTCTGCTACTTTATTTTCACATCCACAAAACATTATAATGGGGCATATTTTGTAATGTGATTAAGTTTATCACACTGATTTGTGTTTAATGTGGATCCATTGTATTAATATTTTTTTATTTATCTATTTAGAAAACAAATTTTTTTAATCTAAAGAAGACATGACTTTATATGTCAGGGTGCAATTTTTGTGAAGGAAACATTATTTTTACCAAGCGTGTGAAAAATGCAATTTCAACTTTATGGAAGTTACGTATAAATATATTTTTTATTTACGTTTTCACTTTTTATCAGTTTCTTTTTTTTATATCACTACAGTGTAAATTATAATAAAATATCAAATACTCTGTTATGAGAAATGAATCAGTTTACAGCTGCTTGTAATTTCGTAAACATAAATGACATAATTGTAGAAAGAATTCAGGCTATTCTGAGTATGTATTTTAAAAGACAACAAATACATTTTGAATATGATCATTCAGCCTCAGAAACTATTTCTTTTTTTTTTCTTTTTTTTTTTCTGGGCCGAGAACTTACTGCTTTTTACATGTTCTTACTTCTGCAGGGATTTGTCTACACTTTTTTCAAACAATTGTAAAGTTTAATGTATCTAACCACCACTTGAAATGTTGCTATTTCACCAGCATCTGGTTAATATGTAAAGAAAATTTGGAAGTGCAAAAACTTTAAATTATTTTTAACCTAGTAACTATCTCACATTATAATTTTAAAGGACTTTTATATAAAGAAAGCTTCTCCTTTTTACAATGACTATGCAGCTTCTCATTATTTACTCTTGAATATTTTATGTACAACTGGCAATGAAAAAAATAACTTTGTTGACTAAGTTTACAGACTGACCTTGTGCTTTTGACACAGCAAAACATAATTTTATAAACTAAAGCTATAGGAAGTTAGTATTGTTAAAATGAAAACCTCTTGACTTTTGAAATAATATATACAAGATATTTCTGTTTCATTTTTCCTGATACTGCAGAATTTTAGTGGATCAGAATGTAGCATAACTATCTATTTTTAGAAACACAGTCACGACACCTGTTATTTGAAGGACCTTCATTAAGTGGTTACTGCCTCCAAAGTGCCAACAATGAGTAAACTGAGTCGTATGATATCAATCTACTTTGAAGGTCTCATAAGCCTAGCAACTGATTTACCCTTTTGATATATTGCAGATGCTACAAGGAAGCATATATAAATTGTTTATTCAGTCCAAGAGAATATTATTTATCTGAAGACTCAAAATGTAAAATCATTTCTTAGTAATGCAAAATGGATAACTTAAGAGAACTTCATCTGATCATTAGGTTCATCATCTTTCAAACATGAATTAATTATTTTTATGTAATTATTTACATTGCTCAGACTGTTGTTGTCCACTTTGTAGCCATATTTATGACATAATCAAGAACAATGATCACTTCCCAAATAAGATATACAGGCAGTTGTGTCAATGTTATAGTTAGCTATCTCACATATGGTCTCCCCAAAATTCACAAAGACAGTATTCCGCTCAGGCTAATTGTTAGCTGCCAAGGCTGTGTATACCACCCTCTGAATCGCTTCCTCAGATATAACTGAGCTATTAATGGGAAAGTCACTATTATATGAAAATAATCAAAGATACTCCCATCCAATCCAACCTGATGGTGAGCCTGGACATGACAAGTTTGTTCATTAACATGCCAACAGAGGAGGCACTTGGCCTTGGACTCATCCCTAGAACATATCAGTATATCAATAGATAACCTGATGGAGATACTGCTTTTCTGTACACAAACAACACACTTCAGAATGGGATCAAACCTATAGCAGCAGGATGAAGGCTTAGCAATGGTCTCACCATTATTACCATCAATAGCTAACATATATATGGAATACTCAGAAGAAATGGCGTGTGTGTGTATATATATATATATATATATATATATATATATATATATATACTAGCATCATTACTAAAGCCAACTCTATGGCTGAGATATAGACACACACATAAATAAAAAGGCTGGAGAATTTTTATATTAACTCATAAAAAATAGGTGAATGGAATACTGAAAAACATGATAGATTTATTAAATCATCCTTGTCATTTGTGTGTGTGTGTGTGTGTGTATATATATATATATATATATATATATATATATTATATATATAATACACACACACACACTAGCATCATAGCCCAGAGTTGCCCATGCAACTCAAAACATTTTAGTAGTAGAAGAGGCGTAGATGGAAATCATTTACAGGCAATTGATTAGCAAAAAAAAAAAAAGCTTTTTTAATTTTATTTTCTGAAGTATGAAATATTAAATCTGAAAAAAAGACTTATATAATTAAATTAACCATTGGCACTGTTTTTTTTTTTTTTAATATTTCTTTTGTTTCAAAATTATGGGGAAAAAATATTCACATTTTTTTGTTGATTAAATGAATTTTTAAAACAGCAGAATAAAAATTTTTATTTAATTTTTACTTTTTTTAGTCATGTTTGACATGTCTGATTTGATTTCTGTGATGTAATGTAGCAACCATCTTAGATGTTTTACGAAGTAAATGTAAACAATCGGCACCATTGGCCAAAAATTGCGGAAGGGAAAATTGCTGAACTCAAAAAGTATGTGTCGGCCTGGCTTCCCTGTAGATATGTGTCACTAGAAAGTTTGAATGGCGTAGCTTAAAAAATGTAGGCACACACACTCACAGATTGCCTTTTATTTACTTATATATATATATATATATATATATATATATATAGGCAGTAATTTCTCTTTTATGCATATTTTGTTAAAACTGACAAGTTGCTGTGGTTAAGATTTTTTTTATGTAATTTTTCATCTTTTCATAAATTATATAAAAATTGTCTGCTTGCTATTTTTTTTTTTTTTCAAGTGCTTCTGACTATACTTTTAGCCATTAACAAGGACAAATTTTATTTCACTCTTATCTGTATATATATATATATATATATATATATATATATATATATAATATATATTATATAATGTTTCAATTATTTTCTTTGTTTCTTATTCATTTGGATATATATATGTATTTTATATATATATATATATATATATATATATATAATCTTTAACACCACAAGCTCAAAAACTAACAACTGCCCCCTAGTCTTCTAACATGTACTAAATCTTAAAATAACATTTTTCTTTTCAGTTACAATTCAGCACAATTCATCCATGTAGTTTTGCTATTTTAGCAGTTTAGGTACACACAAATACTATTGTAAGAAATTTTTTATTAGCAATTTCTTGTGATTTCTATAAAGTCTCTTGATTATCTTTCAAGTTTAAAGTTCTTAGCTTTTCACGCTTTAGTCTCATCATAAAATTTGATCATAATTATTTAAAGCTGATAAGAAATACAGCAAATGACAAAACCAAAACAAACACATTGGTTTTACAGATGGCCGCTCTCACTCTTTCTTTCTTGCTCTTACACAGTTGGTTTCACTTGTTAAAATCAATGATTTGGGTTTTTATACAAAATACCTTTGACAATGATTGGAAGATTTTTTAGCAATGTTTGATATTCCTACATTTATTGGCTGCAATAATAATTCTGTAAGGAATCAGAAGTATCTCTTAATTGATAAAGTACAAAAATAAGAAATTTTTGTTTGCTTGCAAAATATTTTAGAAAAATACATCTGATTGTAATTGAGAATGGCAGCAATATTTTTATTCAACTCTTAATCATATTAAGTCAATTAAATTATTTTGGAAGAATTGGATTTTAATATGATTTTTATCATGTTTTTTTTCTTTGTCTTTACTGAATAAATTGCAGTTTACATCCAGCTGAGAGCCCATTGTCATAAGTAGTGTGTGTGTGTGTGTGTGTGTGCATACACACACAATATGAGAAACAAAAAATGGTTTTAGAAACTCTTTTTGCTTGATATTTGACATGATGTCTCAGGCTGACACAGTTTATTTTGTTTCAGTTTTTTTTTCTACACACACACACACACACAAGAAAAATTATTTTAATATTCTAGAACTCTCTGGGAAGGAATTACTAATGTTTTCTTAAACTATTTGAATTTTTTAATCTTGGGATCTTATGAAATAATCCTGAACAGAGGATTTAAATTTTACTTTGTCAACAATACTTATATAAAATTTTTGGTTCATTTATTCATCCACTGTAATACTATTATACAAGTGGAACATGTTGTTTATTTTTTAAATTTTTTTTTATTGTTGTTGTTTTTTGTGGATTTGTTTTCTTTTGTTTTTTTTTATTTTAGAGGTCTATTAACTGTTTCAGAATTAAATCTTTAAAAAAGTATACCTTTTAGTATACAAATGTCTTCAATATCATGAACCTACCATTCTTTACATTATGAAGTTATATCCTTCATACCAGTTAGAGAAAACAAAGATAAGAATTCTTTTAGTGCATAATTTTTGTAAAAGGTGTTGGAAACTTGTGCTTATAACAAAGTAAAAACTTAAAAATAATACTTGTTACTACCTGTTAAAAACAAACATATAAAGCTTTTTTTTAATACAATGTTGAAGTTGATGCTCAGGTTGTGATTTTAAGCATCATTATCATTAATATGTGGTGAAAGTGCTGTATGTCTAGCCCATATAAACAATATTACATCCTTGTGCAAATTAATTGAAACAAAATAAACAATGTCTTCTTAGGATCTTTCACACTTTCCCCTTATCATCTATATGTCGTCTCTTGGCATTGTTTTTCTCTTCCAACTGCATTTTCCTTTACGTTTTGTACTGAATCCAGTTTGTTCTTTTCACCTTGATGACATGACTGATAATTGAAAGGCTGACACCAACAATATCTGCAATCTCTCTACAAGGCTTGTTAGTGTGTTCATGCAGCATTACAATTTTCTACACTTCCTTAGAGTAATATCCATTGCAAACAATGACCATAGGGCAACTAATTGACAGTCAAGACAGTAGTGTCTGTGCATTAAAAAATTTGTTGTAATCACAGATGAAACAATATTTTTCAAGGCCAAACAAATTTAATCATACACCCTGAAAATAGATTTATATTACTGTACACCACTGTAAATGATCTAATCTGAGGAAAAAATAGAAATCAATTACCCATTGTCATTACAGTGGGTCTAAAACTGAATTTATGGGAAAGAAAGGAAACTGAAGCAGCTTGCACAAGGGTATAAAATGAATGATTTTACATCATGACTCAATTTACAAAGATTTGGGATAGTTTTCCTATAGAGTCCTATGTGGTAGATATATATGCACCTCCACAAATGACTACAGAAGAGGGCTCAGCAGTTGGATACACTGATCTAAGTTGTTTTTTTTCTTTTTTTTTTTTTTTTTTTCCAGTGAAAGAAATTGCTTGATAGAATGCTGTGCCTGTGTAATTTTGTCATCCGAAGAGAAACCACAAAATGAGTTTTTCTATGAGTCCTTATGTCTTTTCAATATGTACCCAGTTCTGTCAGGAGGCTCTATTACATTTGTCATGTAATCTGCCTTTTGCAGTTAACTCTTTTCAACAATTGTGATGCCAGTCAACTCAAACCTCTGTATCAATGATGAAAACACCCTCAGTATACTTTAAGAATGGCACAGAGGCTATGCTGGTTATTAATAGTACTTGATACAAAAAAATATTCTGGAGTAATTTTTTTTTTCTTCATTTCTTTAAATTTTGATTATTGAATCAATGTTTACAATGATAATGTAATCCTATGCTTTATAGACTGTTTATTTTCATTATAGGTCATCAGTAGACTATAAAGTTGGTATATTGTCTAACATGGCACATTATCTCTTTGTTTCATGCCATTATTATTAGTACATGCATACTCACTCTAACAAAAAATTACTTCTGAATTAAGTTGTTTTCTACAGCCAACCAGAAGTTAATTTAATCCAGGAGTCTCCAAAGTGGTTGATATCAACTCCTGGGGGTTCATAAATGCCCAGGGATCAATAGAACACAAGGGGGTCAAAAGCTGACATTTCTATAAGAATTAAAAATGCATAAAATACAAACTGGTGATACATATTGCTGACTATCCAATGTTATGTAGGGGATATACAAACCTACAGTTTCAGTTTGTTAAAAACTATCTGCACAAATTCATTCATCAGAGCTGTTGAAACAATGTTTTCCCAAACGATGCTCAGATTTCATGCAAAAATCTGAATGCATGTTTCTTTATTAATGAAGACTTTTTGATGCAGATTTATCAATTTCAAATATTTCTTGCTTATTTATTTTAGAACATTCTAACCTGCTGACATCCTTTTCAACACCCTTTCAACCTACACAAGATTTTTTGTGCCACTGAAATACATGTGCATATCATATGCATTTGACCCTACTTAAAGTGATACATAACAGCAAAGTGAAGTAGCAATTGATTATTTTTTATTTTATGAAATTAAACCTTTTTAAATTTGTTTTAACATTTACTTTACATTTTTTTTTATCACCACTTTGCTCAGGCCATGAAGCACATTGAAACTTTTGGCATTTTTAAGGCTTGCCCATTGGTCAATGTATATAAAATGATTAGTGCAGATACACTGGTTCATCTTATGTAAACCCAGTTTATTATTTAATAGTCATATCTCATAATCAAATTGCATTTTTTGTGTGTGTCTTAATGGAAAAACAGATATGGAAGGAGAAATTTCTAAAGGATAATAACATTAGGAATTTCTTTCAACTGCAAATCTTGTGATTATACAAGTCAATAATGAAAGAAATAAAACCACTACATGCTGATGAGGGCCATTAGCAAGATTTTTTTTCTTGCAAAAATGCAAGAATGAATCAATAAGTCTACTGATTCTTACAGTTTTTAGCTGAATTTTGATTTGAAATTTTCATTATATAATGTTTGGTCAATGTAATTAATATAATGAATCAGGTGTATTGATAAACATTGAATATTTTTATGTAACTCGTCTTAAAAATTTAATCTCTTTTTAAATGTTAATATTTCTGTAGTTCATATTCTGAAAATTTATCACATGATATTCTCAGCATATGTCAATACAACCACACCTCAGTTGCTTCATTGTTATATAAGAAATTAGATAAATGTAGCACTCTTTTCTTCATTTCTGATGTTATCTTTTCAATCTTTTAACATATTTTTCAGTTTCTGAAAAATACCTTTCACTCTCTGATGTTTTCAGATTTAAGTATCACATATGGATGTTGTCATCCTCTCTTATAATAAAGACCGTTGTGTATTTATTTATATCTTTCCCTCCTGTCTTCTCATGGGGAGAGAGACAATAGCAAGGCAGCATCAGTTCAGTTCATTCTCTTTACTATCAGTTATGAAATCTCTTGCTACATGTTTTGCTCTTTAACACTGCCTTTTTTTGACAATAATTATGTCATAGTTGTGATCCTCTCTAATATAATAAAGACCATTTTGTATGTGTGTGTGTATATATATAATATATATATATATATATAATTTCCCTCCTGTCACGCTCAGGGATTTGGATTTTTTTTTCTTATGTCTTAATGTAAGGTACTCAATAGCAGGTATATCAATATATATGTTACCATCATTTTAGATGACATATCGATATAAATATTTTAGTGTCATTTTTTTTATGGCACGGGCTCACTCATTATTATACTAAAAAGTTAGTTGAATTTCTGCACCTGCCTTATTTTGGTCTGCCCCTTTTGCTTATAACTATGCAGCCTGTCATTTTTAATGAAGTACTTGTGGTTATATTGTTGTGATTGAACAATTACCTTGAATTGGAAAATATCAACTACTTAAGGAACTGGTACTTTTTTCGAATAGTCATGTTGGGTATAAATGATATGATTTACTATTTGTAACACTTTATCAGAAAATGGCAAAATCCTTTCTCAAATTTTGATTTTTTTTTTATATTTTAAGAAATCAGTCATTTGTGTCTACTTTAAAAAATTTTTTTTTAAATTTCTATTTTTATCCTTTGAGTTAAAAAATGATTCTATTCTTGACTATAAAATTTTGCAATTGTTTGGATACAATGTTTATCAAATAAGTTTGTAAACTTTATTTGCTTGTGGTTTAAAAATGTATTTCTGAAAGAGAATATCAGAAAAAGATTGCAGATAAACATAAGTTTTAAAAATGCATGAGCAAAAATGATTTTTGAAGTTTGTGATCAGCAAATTATTCTGGTCTCATTTTAACACATCACTCAATAAATCCCGGGCCTGACATATAGATGGAACCACTAATAATAAAAAATCCATATGATTTTTATGAAGAACTAGCCTTCAAATAGCACATGACAAAATTTGGGCATAATTGGATTATTAGTTTACAAATTACAAATATTTAAGTGAAGATAGTGTTGCAAATTTTAAAAACCAATGGAAAAATCTGAATTTCATGTGTTCATAAAGAATTGCATTCTAATGGGGAAAAATACCGTTCAAGCAAAGCAATAGCTTGATATTTAGACTCTGCTCCATCTGAAACAACAGTTAAGAGGTGGCATGCTGACTTTAAACACAGTCATACAGGCACAAATGATGCTGAATGCTCAGATCACCCAAAATCAGCAGTTGTCTCGGAAAACACCAAAAAAATTCCACAATCTTGATCTGGCCAATCGTAAATTAATGTTGCATGAGATATCAGAGGAGTTGAACATATCAGAAGGCAGTGTATTCACCATTTTGCATTAACATTTGTCAATGAGAAAGCTATGTTCAAAGTGGGTGCCACATTTGCACACAGTTGATCAAAATCAACAATGCCTCAACAATTCAGAGCGTTGTTTGCAACTGTTTCAACACAACAAGGTGTTTTTGCATAAATATGTGACAATGGCTGAAACATGAATCCAACACTTCAATCTGGAGTCAAATCGGCAGTCAGCTAAGTGAACGCCAGTGAAAAGCCATCCAAAGCAACCAAAGATGCAGGCAAGTTTTTGGTCTCCGTATTTTGAGACACACAAAATATTTTGTTCATCAATTACCTTGAGAAAGAAAGAACCATCAATAGCAAGTACTATATCGCACTATTAGTTCATTTGAAGGAAGAAATCCCCTAAAAATGGCCACAAATGAAGAAAAAAAAATCTTTTACCAAGACAACACACTGTGTCACAAGTCAATTGCAACAATGGCAAAACTACATGAATTTCACTTTTAATTGCTTCCACATCCACCCTATTCTCCAGATCTGGCTCCCAGTGACTATAGACACTTTTGCAGACCTCAAAAGAATACTCCAGGGAAGGAGATTTGGCTCCAATGAAGAAGTGATATTGGAAATTGAGGCATATTTTGAGGCCAAAGACAAATCATACTATAAAAAAGGCATTGAATTGTTAGAGAAGCATTGGAATCAGTGTATCACCCTAGAAGAAGACTGTGTTGATGAATAAAGTCAAATTTTGTCTAAAAGTTGTTTTATTAGTTAGGTCCAGGATTTATTGAGTGATGCATGACATATTTTTCTTTATTCAGTTTTATATTGTGAAACTTTAAAAATTATCAATACTTGTAAAGGAAACTGATTAAAGGCATTCTAACCATGACTAATTGTTTTGTATTTTTGTTGCATTAAAGTGTGATTACAAAGTGGAAAAGTAATGAATGTACCAAAATGAAAATATTTTATTACAGTACCCTCCTTACATTCAAAATTTATGAATGATGATTGCAAAGCAATCATGAAAAAGAAGAAAGAAACTTAATTGTGGCTAATTAAAACTGCTAATGGGTTACAAATAATACAATTATTGGATTTAAGTATGAATTTTTTACAATGAAAAACACAGCAGCACTATTTATGAAAAACAGAAAAATATTCATTTATTTGTAAGTTTAAATTATTGCAGAAATATTGTTAAACTTTTGAAGGAAGGTTTTATTGTTCATTCAGAAAGAATCTTTTAAAAGTTTTCATATAAAAAAACACTGGAACAATTTTATTTCATCAGTACAGTTTTATTTTATTTTTTATTTTCACTTGATAACAATTCTGAAGGAGTCTCTAAAGTCTTGCACTTACATTATTTTTATTTTATTATTTTTTATGAAACTTTATAAAAGATAAGCAATACCTATCCCTAACCCAAGTCAGATAAGCTGTAATTTTTTTTTTTAATTTAACTTTGATGCTCTCTAAAATTTATTGTACATTAATAGACTTTGTATCTTACATTTTATCAATATTTCTCATTTTCCTCTCATTTTTTAAAATTTTCATTAAAATTTGAATATTTTTTCAAATGTATTTTATTGCATTTCATATTGGAAAATGTTAGTCTTGTTTTCCAAAATATTTTCCCTTCTGCAAATGTTATATTGTCCATGTAATCATTTTTGGTGTATAGTGTGTGCATATTTTTTTTTTTTTTTTTAGTATACATGCATATTGTGTTATATGTGTGTGTGTGTGTCTTATAATGTCAGTCTTACTGTGAATGGAAATTTCTTTTAAATGTATTCTAATTTTAAAATATGTGGCATCATTATAAAGATTATGTATTTGACTTAGGAATAAAAATAAAAATGGCCAATTCCAAAAAAGAACTATTTCATTGAGCATATTAACATTTTATAACTTTGGATTATTTATGATCAATGTGAGAGCTTAAGTGCTGAAAAAATAAAAAATAAAAACCATTTTACTGTATATAAATAATGATGCAATTCATATACTGTTGCCTGTGCAACCACCATTTTGTTCTCATGTTGCTTACTAAATACATAATTAAAAAAAGAAATGTCAATGTTGCTAAGGCTACTTCTATTATACCAAAAATAATTTCTAGGACAAGTGTTTTTATTTTTTCTAAATCGTCTATATTTTTTAGGATAGAGATAATCGCATGGTATACTGACCACAACTGTTTTCAATTCTTTATTAGTGCTGCCATTATTTTCTTCACTCACTTAGTTTACCTACTCTTTTCTTTTAACCATCTTCCATTCTTTTTTTTATTTTTAATCTTTTTACTTTTTCTCGTTAAATATTTTTGTGTGCGTATTTATTTTAGTATTTCTTCATGCCTCATACATTTTCTCTTCATTTACCTTCCCCTCTATTATGTTCTGCTTGAATGCCTCTTCTAACAGCAATCAAAATATCTGCAAGTATGCAAACTACTTCCTCTTCCTTTCTATTTTTTTTCTTTCTTCTTAACAGCATAATATTGCAGCTGTACTCTCTTATATGCATAAAATGTCTAAGGAATATGGGACATGATACTTGCTTAGATTTTTCTACATTCGCTTCTCTTCACCTCTTCCTCTTCAACCAGCTGTGCAAGTTTTTGGATATGGTTTGCATTATCAGATGTTTATGGTATGTCTGAATTACAAAATTATATTCTGTTGAAAAGTAGAGAAAACATTTCTGAACAAGTGAATTTTTTTTATGACAAACAAAAACACTGAGTTACTTATAATTATTATTGCAAGTTCAACTTCTGCAAGAGAATTTTAGACATTGAAACCTTTTTTTCTTTAACATCAATTTTTCTCTTCTACCAAGACTCATGATAACAGTGGAATAAATACATAAAGCAAATGTTAAATATTGGTATATTTTGTTTGAGAAAGGATTTGACAGCAAAACTGAGCATTTTATTTTGAAGAATATTATAAATTGTTTCAAGAGTTCTTTTACTTTGAAATGTCTTAAAACTGACAATCAGGCATTGTTTTTAATAAACATTAAAAAATTTAACTGCTTGATTCAAAACCATACAAGGGGTTTCTGAAAATGTTTGGACCTGATTCACTTCCCCAAATTAATATTCTAATGATCAAATATTAGATTACTGATATTGGGAAGTAGTTCAGGCCAAAAACTTTTCATCATTCTCTCCTGAAACATTAATAAGTTCATCACATATTCACAAAAATATACCATTTCTTTTTGGAGAAATATAAAACCCACTGTGTGGAGTTCGAAAGAATGTGACTAAAAAATGACACATATACCATAAACTGTTTTCTCTTTATCATGAAATCCTTTTATTATTTTTCAAACTGTTATTAGTCTGACTTTTAAGTTAGTGAAAAACTGCTTGTTTCATTATACATTTTTCATTTTTATATATAATCATATCACCCCAAGCAAGGCATTTTACTGCCACTGTTTTGCAGGGGGTAACATAGGAGGAAATTTATGAGAAAGAGTGACAGGTTATAAAGGGTGTCAGGAAGTGGGTAAGAAAAGGATGAGAATACTGGTGAGAGCGGAGTGGACAGAGAAAGGAGCATGAGAGAGAGAGGATGCAGGTTAGTGAGATAGGAGATGATTCTTGACTTTACATTTAAATTCTTGGAGATTGTAGCTGTCTGGGAAAGCAAGTAAATGGAAGGGAATTCCACAGGCAAGAAGTGTAAGAAAAGAAGCTGCTGGAGTAGAATTTGCATTTAAAATTTATTGGTTTCATCGTAAAAGGATGGGACCTAGTTGCTCATCTTGTGGCTTGAGTAAATTTATATATAGGAGGCATCAGTGAGCTAAGTTCATCAGAGCAGAAGCTGTGAAAATAGTTGTAGAAGAGACACAAGGAAGCCACATTGTGCCGGTGAGAAAGTGACTGTATCTGAGCTGCCATATTGGGATCTATTACATTACAGATTCTCTGTTGTATTTTGTCAAGGACACCTAGGTAGATAGCAGAAGCACCCACACAGATATGGCAGCAGTATCCAATGCACGGGCAGATGGTAGATTTATATGTGCAGGATTGTTTCAGGCGGAAAAAACTTCCTGGCCCTACACAGAGAACCGACTTTCTTAGCAGCAAATTTACCTATGGATTCTATATAGTCATTCCACTTGAGGTCTGTTGTGAGAGTTAAGCTGAGGAGGCGCAGTGTTTTGCTTTCAGGAAGACTAGCCTGATCCATGCTAATGGGGGGGTTTTAGGAGCGATTGTCTGTGGTGGTTAATAGATAGCAGCTTCGTTGTGGGAGCATTAAAATTCACAATCCATTTCTTACCCCAGTCCGCCATGGATCAGAGATCCTTTTCAAGCTCAGCAGCGAGCTTTGTTTTGTCAGCCTCAGCAGATTTTTGATCAATGTGAGAGTAAACTGTAGTGTCGTCAGTGTATATGCCTACTTGGGATCTTATTACATCTGGGAGATTGTTAATGTAGATAAGGAAAAGCATAGGACCTAGAATAGAGCCTTGAAGGACACCCACATTCATATGATAGTATTGGGAGGCATGTCCATTCAATACTACCTTCATTGTGCAATTTGAAAGAAATGACTGGATATGGTCAAACAATTGTCCAGTTATACCATAGCCTCGCAGTTTGCATAGAAGGCCAGCATGCCAGACTCTGTCAAATGCTTTGGAGATATCTAGGGCAACAGTTCAGGCTTCGCCATTCTTGTTGAGAGCCTGGTGTATATACTCAGTGATGGTCGGGAGTATATCAGCAGAAACCATACTGTTTGTCAGGGAATAGTCTATGGGCTGTGAGATGTTGAACCACATTGATGATGGCTTCTAACACTTTGTCAGAAATCAGTAGGAGGCTGATAGGGCGATAATTAGAGGGGTCAGAGGGTTCCCCAGTGTTTTTATATATTGGAACCACAGAGGAGGACTTCCAGCAGGCAGGAAAGCAAGCAGAGGCAGTAGTTATAGGGTTTGGAAAGAACAGAGGAGAGTTCAGGGGAACATTTTTTCAGGACAATGATTGGGATTCCATTGCTGCTCCTCACTTTATGGTGGTCAAGCTTTCAAATTATGTCAGAGACCACAGAGGGGGTAATGTGGATGTCATTCAGTTGGGCCACAGTTTGGGGGGAAGTCAGGTACAGATACTCCAGACAAGTCCAGTGTAGAGTTGGTGGAGAATCTGTGAGCAAAGCTCTCAGCCTTGTCTGTTGTAGAGGCAAGGACCTCAAATTCATTGATTAGAAGGGGGATTGAGGGTTTGCTATTGTTTAGTACACTTTTATGGAGCATCCAGTAGTCTTTGGAACCGAACTTACAGGATGCTACGCGCTGCTTCATTCTGGCTGCAAACAGCAGCTTAGCTTTAAGTATCTTCTTGCACTCATTGCAAGCAGAGGCAAAGAGGCGCCTGTTATGGTCCGACACGTAACTCTGATAAAGCCGGAAGAACTGATTTCGATGGGCGATGGCAGCTGAGTAAGCAGGGGAGAACCAAGGAGACGAGTGGGATTTAAGTCTCAACTTCCTGGCTGGGATGAAAGCTTTGATTCCAGCCTCAACCCAAGAAGAGACCTCAGCCACACAGTTTTCAACAGGAAGACTAAAGACTTTGTTCCAAGGGATGTGACACAGGAAATCACAGAATGAGTCCCAGTAGCAGTATGATATTCTGCTAGCCTGAGGGTGGAGTGGGAGTGGAAGGATATGTTTACAGAAACCACTGCATGGTCAGAGTTTCTCGACATTGCAAGAGTCAGGGATGGAAGTAAAACAGATTTAGCAGTGAGTCAGGTCCATTAGGTTATGAGAGAAACGCATGGAGAACTCAACCACTTGTGTAAGAGACTGAGTGATTGAAAAATTTATGGTATTGACACCAGCAAGATCTGTGACAGTTTTTCAGCCACTTGGCGTGGTGGGCATTAGTTGCCAAACACAAATATATGGGCAGACAGATGAGAGGAAATGGCCTTGTCAATATTATTGGAGATGCTGTCAAGAATGGAACAGTCAGGAGATGAGGGGAAGTTGTAGAGGAAGAAGAGGTAGCTAACTGAGCTTAGTAGGGAGAGACATATAAGAATGATCTAGGGATTCAAGAGAGACCATCCTAGATAGAGGGAGGTGTTCACAGATGTAAACACCAAGCTCCTGCATGTGGACATTAGAGCCCTTCCTGAAGAGGAGAAAGTAACCAGGAACATAGAAGAGAGGATAGAAGGATCAAGTTTAGTTTCACAGAAGGCTAGGATGTCAGGTGAGTTTAATTGGAGGAAGGATTCGATACTGTAAAAGTTGGTGCATATACCTCATATGTTAGCAAAGCAGATGTTGATGGGTTTGGGTGTTTTTAGGTTAGCTGGTTTAGATTTGCTATTATGATAGTGTGTATTCATGAAATTTTTATTAGGAGTGAGGCCTAGAGTAGAATCAGTCAGTCGCTGTATGCAGCATGTGTGGGAGGGAAACTTGCGCAGACTGCAGCATAATGTGGCTTTCGGGTTGCCCACTAGAGGTTCATGCAGGGACACCAATCCATGCGCGACATAGCACTACAAGAACCCCGATATCATGCAACTGTTGATCAGAGCAGCCACTCTAGGGCTCCTAACTACCAGTCGGAAGCAGCAACCAGGAAACTGCCAACCCAGTACCATCAGAATGAAGAGACGTTGCCACCATCCACAAACGGTGCAAAAAGCTTGCGACAGCACTATGACTAGGACCAGAAGGGAGAAAAGAACCAGGAACCACTTCCTAAACAAGAAAACAAGGCGTGTGCCTCTACTTCTATCCTGAAGAAGAGGGAAGAGTGTGAACCGGGCGATAGAAGGGTCTATCTACTCCAATTAAAAAATAAAATAAAATAAAGTTTTAACTTAGTATAAATTGGAAGAAGCCTTCTAAGCCAATAATTTTGCAGTGTCCCCACCACCATCAATGCCCGTTAAGGAAAACACAAGAATAAGATAAAGGCCTTTGCAAGTGCTGACTCATTTTTTTTAATAAATGTAAGTTAACACTGCTATGAAAAGGACATAATATAAAATGTGTTGTACAGTAGGTAAGGATGTGCGTTGTGGTACAGTGGATATCGGCTCAGAACGAGAAACCGGGGAGCCAGGTTCGAATTCCAGTTGAATCCATTATATTCACTTACACGCAAATACCCTTGGGAAAGGTATTAATCCGTCTCTTCCTTCCAGTTATGGGTTAAATAGCAGGACAGATTGGGTTCTATTGCCTTGGTCGGCAACCAGTCTACCGCAGAAAGCAATGACAACCTACTGCAGGATAATCTTCTGCCCAGTCAGTCATGTCTCTTTCGAGACATGATCACCCAAGCGTGTATCTCGTATGGCACTTAACTGACTGACAGTAGGTAAATAAAATACATTCCCAAACTTGTAAAAAGCAACCAAAAAGAAAACAATAATAAATAATAATAATATATTTTACATTGGATGTTGGAATAAACAACACGAAATTAAATGTCAATTTAAAAATTTGAACAATAAAAAATGGAACAAATTGACTAGCCGTAAAAACGAAACAACGTTATAACTGGGAATGCGTTTACAATAAAACTGAAATTACGTTACTTTGCAAATAAAAAAAAAAATAAGAAAATGCAAAGATTTAAAATTCATACTAAATGTTATAAAAGAATCTGGTAAATTTTCATTTTAGGTCCTGAAGGCTTTCCCCCTTCAAATTTATCCAAAATAGCATTATTTTTGTGCAAATGTATATGCTGAACTCAAATCAACAATTAGTTATTGAAGAAACCTACCTTTATTGATTTGAACGTCCAGAAAAAAATCAAACTACATCTCACTCATTTTGTCTCTAACGCAGTCATGTAATTAACTGCTGAATGACTATCGGCGGAGGACAACAAATTTCCGCCTATTTACTTCCTGTAATGAAAGTAATACGCGATTTTTTTTCTACGTGTATTACTCAGAAATATACAGATGTTTAGCATCCTTGTACATTTTTCCATCTCATATATATATATATATATATATATATATATATAAACTTCTATTAAAAATGCATATTTTAGCCTTCTTTATGTGCCATGTTCCCTCAGGATGTAGGCGATCATGGACTTACATTTACCCCTGTCTCTTGTCACTCCTAATATACCTCTTGGTATCTCTCCCAAACCCTGCTCCAGTGCATCAAATATGTCTTGCACTGCTTTCCTCCTGTCTCTCTTTCCCTCTATCTGACTTGTGAGTATCAGACTCTCTAAACCCCCTTCTTCATTACGTGTGCCAGGAACTTCATCTGTCTTTTTCTGATGTTAAGTATAAGTTTTCTTCTAGTTTATATCCTCTCCAACACTTTGTCGTTACTCACATGCTTGGTCCATAGTATCCTTAGCATCCTTCTGTAGAACCACATTTCTGCTGCCTCGATCCTCTCCTTCATCCTTGAAGAGATCGTTCAACATTTACTGCCATACAGAAGAACAGATATCACATAGCAGTCCAGCACTCTTTTCTTTGTTTCCAATGAGATTTTCCCATCTCTCAGTAATCTAGTTAGCTTTTGAAATGTCCTTGGCCAGATCTCAGAGCCACACTTTCCATCCTCTGTCAGAACACTTCCAAGACCGCACTATAATATAGTGCCATCTTGACGCTTCCCAGGTGTTTAAATTTCTGTACTTGTTTTAGTTTCCCCAACCTGTAGTTATTTTGGAGTTTTCTTTTTGCCAATGACCATACATTCAGTTTTCTTGAAGTTTATGCTCAATCCTTTCTTGTTTTCTCTTGCGACTATATGTGGGAGGTCCCACATTTTCCTTTTTATGTCTGCTGTCAGCACTGTGTTATCTGCATATTTTATAGTGTCAAGACTTCAGCCACTACTGACGAATCATGGCAAGAACTCTCTCTCTCAGAATCGTTTTACTGTAAAGGTTAAATAGATCCAGTGAGAAAACAAATTCTTGTCTTAATCCCCTTTCTGTTTTTGTATACCTGCTGAATTCATTTCCTGTCTGTACACAAGTGGTTTGTGTAATTCTGTTTTACAGATAAAATCTCCATATAAAAACATTGGGTTCTTAATTATCTTAATGTTTTCCCTGAAAATTTTGAGGTTGTCAAGCATCTCCAACAAGTCTTTATGGCATACTTTGTCAAATGCCTTTGTGTAGTCTATGAAGAACAGTTGCAGGTCCTTCTGCATTTGTATTGCTCTTTCAGACAGCATTCTGGGTATGAATATCACATTCCTTGTTCTGGTAGTAAATATAAGAACTAATTGAAAAGTTAGTTTAAAGAAACAAGATGTGTTTAAGGATTTTTAAGGAACTGAACCAGAATATTAATTGGTGATAGCTTTGTAATTGAGTATAACAAGGTAGAGCTCTTTACCATCTGCTACACTTGCCAGTTCACAATCATATTGTCCCACAAAATCACACCATCTCACCATCTCAACTCTATTCCCTACTACATATTGGTGATCTGCCAATGCATGACATCATTCTTTCACCTACATTTTAATTCACTGGTACATGTTTTTATGCTGTTATTCCTTTTAATTTTCACTTGAAATAATTAATTTTCCTCTGATTAAAATAGTTTAGTGTCAGAATATTTGTGACATTGCTCTCTGCACTGATTTTAAGATTCTAGCCTATGTGCTTTTTGGTAAGAGATTGCTTTTAAGGTTTTAGTTGTTTTATGCTTAAATATTTAACCTTGAAGACATTTCTTTCTTTCTGTTGAGCACAAACCAAAAATAAACGACTCTATCTTGTTTGCAGGCATATGCCAGCTTACAAAAGACAATCTTGTTTATGCTTGATGTTATATATATATATATATATATATATATATATTTTTTTTTTTTTTTTTTCTTTTTCTTTTTTGCTACATTTTCACATATATGGACAAAACAAAATTTGTTCTAACTTTGTTGAACTAGAACTGATTTAAAAAAATAAATAAATAAATAAAAATACGAACTTTTTTTTTAATAAACTCTTTTCTGTTAATTTAATTGTATGATCTACATTTATTATATGAATCATGAATTTCTTTAGATTCTTGGGCTGCTTATGAAACCTTATTTTTCCCTACAAAATAGAAAACTCACATAATTTGATTTGGTCCAATTTTCTCCCTTGCTCTAGCAACATTAAGTTATACACTTTACAGATAAGCAATATGAAACTACACTTGGCATTATTATTATTATATAGTGAAATTGGGCAAATTTATGGTTAATTTTTTTCTCTCCCCTCCTTTATCTATAAAAATTTCATTAATTACCCATTTTATTTGGTGAAGTTAAAAAGGAATAATTGTAGAGCGGGATTCATTAGACACATTTTGTGATTATACGAATAAAAAAAAATTGTCATTTGTAGGCAAGAACTATTTATTCTATTTATTTAGCATCTTTCTAAATTTAAAACAAAATCTATTTGATTTAAAAATACTTCTTTTAATCTTTTTTTTAATCTTTTTAGATATACATAATTAACTAATATAATAATTAAATCTACTAAATTTCAAAGCATGTATCAATCATTCATTCCAGTATGAATAATTTATCGGACCCAAAATGTTTATAAAGGATAATGTCACTAACTACATCATTCAGACTATTGTGCTCATCTTCTTTGTTGTCATTTGTACGGCGTTTCAGCCACTGTATGCTCCGACCGTCTCCAGGTGATAAAAATTTCGAACTGAAGCCTTTATTACAAGCAATGGGGTATATTCTCCTTTCTTGCATAAAGCCTCTATTGGTAGTCATGAGTTATCTCCCTCTAACCCTCTCAGTTACTTGTTCACCATTGCTGTAGCCTGGTATTAAACTCACAACTCTTTGGGTCAAGTCACAAGAACTAACCAACATCTATATCCACTGGATACGTTCTTAAGAACAACTGAATTTCTGGGACTTATAAACCTAATGTTTTTTGTAACCAAGCATATGTGCCGATTCCTTAAGTTTATGTAGTTTTCAGTGGCATTCTCTATCTATTATTTCAACTTCATCCCATAGGGTGCAATGATCCCCCTTTTCCCTCCATATGTGATCACCTATGCCTGATTTTTCTATCTCCACTCATGTGACAGTTTTGCGATTTTACCTTAAGGGGACAGCCTGTTTCTTCTTTATATTTCTTTCCAGAGCTACATGGAATGCCATACACACAATTCTTAGTCATGTCCTCCTCTGTTAGGGGTCTTACTCGAGAGAGGTACCTGCAAAGTGTGGAATCACTTCTGAAGATAATCCTGGTGTTATATGGACCACAGATCCTTTGTATTTTCTCTGATAACCCCTTCACTTAGGGTAGACAGACTGAAGCTGTTTTCTGAGTGTTGTTATCCTCGTGCACTCCACTTCCATGTTCATTGGAGATCTTGTCATGTACTCTGAATAATTGTTACGTTGTAGAGTACTGCTTATACTGACCATTTCTTGTTCATATGTCTCTGGGTTGCCATTTGACTTTTGCTTGATGTTGCAAGCCGCAGACGATCTCTTTCTTTACATTGTATGAGTGGTGGGAGTTGAAGTTGAGGTATTGTCCAGTGAATGTTGTCTTGCAATATACAGATGTCTTGAACCCCCACCTCTGTTCAAGTTATTAGCACATCCAGGAATGCCAGTTTGTAGTCACTATCTCTTTCCATGGTGAACTGTATGGATAATCTTATTGAGTTCACATGGTTGAATAGCGTCTGGACCTCCTCCTGGTGTGGTCAGAGTATGAAGGTGTCATCACCATATTTCAGTCATAGAGTTGGCTTTAGAACTGTGGCTTTTAATGCCATCTCTTCAAAGTATTCCATGTATATGTTAGCCATTGCTGGTGATAATGGTTAGCCCATTGCTAAGCCTTCATTCTGTTGAAATATTTCTGATCCCAATCTGAAATTTGTTGTTTGTGTACAGAAAGTCAGCATCTCCATCAGGTTATCTAGTGGAATACTGGTACATCCTCTTAGGGATGAGTCTGAGGCCAATCTGTCCCTGACTACTGATAGTGCCTCCACCGTGGGTAGCTTGGTGAACAGACTCACCACCTGGTTGCATTGGATGGGATAAGTTCAACGAAGTGGGTAGATTTTCAGACATATGAAGGTGACTTTCCTATTAGTGGGTCAGTTATATTTACAAGGAAGCAACTCAGAGGGTGACACACCAAGCCTAGGTTGCTAACAATTGGCCTGAGTGGAATACCATCTTTATGAATCTTGGGTAGGCCATACATATGAGGTCAGTCAGTCAGTTAAGTGCCATATGTGATACACGCTTGGGCGATCATGTCTCGAAAGAGACATGACTGACTGGGCAGAAGATTATCCTGCAGTAGGTTGCTATTGCTTTCTGCGGTAGACTGGTTGCCGACCAAGGCTATAGAACCCAATCTGTCCTGCTATTTAACCCATAACTGGAAGGAAGAGACTAATTAATACCTTTCCCAAGGGTATTTGCGCATAAGTGAATAGAATGGATTCAACTGGAATTTGAACTCGGCTTCTCGTTCCGAGCCGATATTGCACAACGTTGAGACAACTGCCTGTATGTCGTAGGCTGGAAGTGATCCTTATTCTTGATTAGGATCTGCAACAGCTGTCATTCTGTTTTCAACAAATACTGAAGGATAATGTCATTAGATTTTCCTAAAATATATATATATATATATATAAAGATATTAAAAATGTGTGGAGAGAGAAAGAAGGTAGAAAATACTTTCTCACTTATTTTCCTCTTTATCTATCCCTTTCCTCTTTCTTTTCCTTTTCTTAATTTCTCATCTTATTTTTTTTATCTTTTATAACCTCTTTCTTTCTTTCCCCCTTTTAATATGTTTTACCTCAAAAATATTTCCAACAATAAAAGGAAGTGGTGTTTTTTTTTTTTTTAATTTTTTTTTTCTTTCAATAAAACGTTTATACCATCATTAACTATTTGATGAGACATTGTTTTTTCAATGTCGAAACAAAATGTACAATTTTGTCGTAGTTTGTACATGTTCTAAAGTAATTATATATGTGTGTGTGTGTGTGTTAGAAAAAGAGTCATGAAATCATTTTTTTTAGCCTCTGATCTCCATGTGACAATGTTTGCAAATCTGATATAAATACATTTAATTTGAAGTATAGCATTTCTAAAAAAAATTTGCAGGCTTATATAAACTTTCTGTATTTTCTTACTGACAGTGATAATGTCAAGAGATGGTTGAAAGTATGGATAGTTTCTTCATAAATATGCTCTGGATGAGTAAGTCCTTTGAATAATAAACTGCATTACTTTTAAAATGCTCTGAAATCATTCTTACAAATGACTTATTCCTATTAGCATTTGGATTCTAATATTTTTTCTGTCATGTTTATGCTCTATAAAAGTGATAGCTTAAAAGTGTGCCATTTATGAGCTTACAAAATTTAAGGTTTTAAAATGGCACACACACACACACACGCACTTCAATTACTGTTAAGCTTTCTTGGGGTTCTACTCGACCTAGATGAGTGGGTCACAATTGTATTATACCAATTTTTCAAGTGAACTGGAGTTGCTTGTCTTAAAAAAACAGCATTCAAAGTTTTGTTTTAGTTCCTTGGGCTTGAACATTGTGAAATAATTCAACTTATCAATATTGTCCAAATTATTCCTCACCTTTTTCAAGTTATTTTTTCTTTACAGCTTCTGATTAATGGCATAAAACTAAGAAATAATTTTTGTATAAGAAACTTTTTATAATTATTTAGCATCTTACATCAGTAAAGCTTATTAACTTAAGCAGCAACGTTTATTCCTGTTGAAATTTCTATCCACTTCTATTTTGTGTAAACGGATTTTTGCACCTGTGTAATGTTTTCATGATATAAAAGATGTAATTTATGAATTCATTTTAAGGTCATTTTCAGAGTATTTCAAGTATAGAAAAAAATTGTTGGCATGATTCACTTGTCTATTGTGGGAATATAGGACCACCTGCATCTTATGTAATTTTGTGTTTCTTTTATATCATCCATTTTTAAAAAATTAAAAAAGAAATTATTCATAATTCTCACAAGAGAAAGGAAATGAATTTTGTTTGCATTTGTTGCAATAGAAGTAATTTGCATCTGTATGGTCTGCCACCACTATGTTAGATTGTCATCTTTATGACTTTTTAGGCAATACTTTATTGGGCATTTATTCTTCATATTCTCCTTGTCAATGATTGATAAATACTTAGCTATGTATTTGTCTGTTAATTTTATGAAGTAACCAATATTGATTTGATAGGAAGAAAAACTTGGATCTTTCCATTGCATAGCCTTTGAAAATAAGTATATTTTTCTGTGTATTTAAGACCTACATTAATGCATCAATAAGTCTATAACCTAATGATGAAAAACATTTTGCGTAATATTTATTTTTCATTATTAACCTCTTCCTAGCTCTGTTAATCACATAAATCAAACATGAGTGATCTTCAGTGAGTTTCTCACCGACAGGATGTGGTTTCCCTCTGTCTTTCTGCAAATATTTTCACAGCTTCTGCTCTAACAAGCTTCTTTTCCTGGGCTCCAACCACATGAATGTACTCGTGTTACTAAATTGGCATCAAGGTCCCATCCTTTTACCATCATATATAACTGCTACTTCTACACCTTCAGTTTCTTTTCTCACACTTCCTATTTGTGGATCTCCCTTTGGTATACTTGCTTCCCTGATAGCTTCAATCTCTAAAAGTTTAAATGCAATGTCAATTGCCATCTTCTACCTTCCTAAATGCCAGCCACCTCCCAGCCTTTCTTTGGTACTCCTTGTACCTGTTCTTTCTTTCCCTGTAACCTCCAGCGCACCAGTGACAGTCCTGCCTTTCTTGATGTGAAATATGATTATTTTAAAAAAAAAATTGAAAATCTTTTTGGGCATACGACATGGACAATAGTATTTACATCAGAAATTTGAATTGGCCATCAGTCATTTAATAGTTTTAGAACCCTGATCACCATGAAAAGACTTGCTTTTTCTTCAAATAATCACTAACAGAATTGATATTCTCTCAATGCAAAATCATGCTGACAAATCTAACAAAGACATTGTCTGTGTCATGAAATTAAATTGATCATTAAAATTTTACATTTCAGATACTGATGCTAATAGAGGATTTGCTATATTTATCTATAAAATGATGCAACTTCATATTAGAATGAAAAATACTTAGCAGAAGACATTTTCTCAAATTTTAAAATGTGCTTAGTTTTAAGTACATTAAGCTTAAATGATGCACAAGTATTTTTGTTGTGAAGAAAATTAAGTATCAGGATAAAATGTTTTCCACAAAAGAAATAGCCATTATGAAAAAAAAAAGAAAATACAAATTTTGAACAAGAAAATGCCACTGAAGTAGAAAAACAAAATAAAGACAAAAGCTTCAATGAATTAGGAAGAAATGACATTTTATTAGACTATAAATATCATCTCAGTTGAAGTTGGGGGTGCGGGTAAAAATTGTTTGCTCAAAGATGGCATGTGAAATTGAATGAGCTTAATGGATCTTTTCTGGGGATATAAATTGAATTTTGTATAAAAATTCTAGAAATGTCCTGTAAACTTCAGTCAATTAAGTGCCATACATGATACACACTTGGGCAGTCATGTCTCAAGAGACATGACTGCCTGAGCAGAAGATTTTTCCACAGTAGGTTGCTATTATTTTCTGCAGTAAACTGTTTGCCAACCAAAGCTATAGAACCCAATCTGTACTGCTATTTAACTCATAGCTGGAGAGAGAAGTAACAGATTAATAGTACCTTTCCCAAGGGTATTTGCGTGTAAGAGAATGCAACGAATTCAACTGGAATTTGAACTGTAAACTTACTTCACTGTAAAGCATATTTTTCTTAATGATCTCTCTCTCTCCTCTTCTCTTCTGGAGAATTTGGTCTTAACTATGACAATCCATTGAATATCTTCTTCCTGTAAGGTGGTTCAATTACAATTATTAGATAAGTTAT
Source organism: Ascarosepion bandense (assembly GCA_037127315.1). Taxonomy (NCBI): domain Eukaryota; kingdom Metazoa; phylum Mollusca; class Cephalopoda; order Sepiida; family Sepiidae; genus Ascarosepion; species Ascarosepion bandense. The sequence continues at coordinate 1,537,292 of JBBBDQ010002046.1, read as the reverse complement.
GGGCATAATAAATTATATCATTTATGCTTCATGTAAATGTGAAGAATATTTGAACCTTTCAAGAAGGATTGAGAAGGGAGCTTGATTTTAAAATGAAAAAGTTGTATTTTTTAAATTAATCAATTTTTTTTTCTCTTTCAAATAGAAATCTCAAGATTTACAAAAGTTCTTTGCTTTAACTTCAAAATAATTATTGTTGTATTAAAATATTTCACAAAAAATGCATTAGAACTGTTTGTAAATGTTAATATATTGATGGTTTAGTATGGCACAAGACTACTAGTAGTGAAGAACTCACTATAATAATGGTCTGAAAGATTAAATTGCTAATGGCAATGCAATCTAATTATTAGATTTATAATGGTCATTTATGTCCAATTTTTACTGAGCTGTAGCTAACAAAGTGAGAGACACATGCAAACTTGAAAAATATTTTTAAAATGATTTTGCACTGAATATTTTAATTTCTAGGTAGGAAAGAATGAGATTTAACTCCTTTTTTTATTTAAATGTTACTTACATGTGTATGTGTGCATATATATATATATATATATATATATATATATACACACACACACACACACACACACACACACACACACACACACACACAATAATAGTTCCAAAACTTCTCAGCTCAACTACAAATTTGACCCAAACCAATTGCCCAGTAACTTTTCCACACTCTCTCTTGTAATGAATAATAAATATTTCCCTTCCAAGGGGAAAAAAAGAAAATTTGTTTCTTAAACTGAATAATATATATATTACAAATCAAAAAAGAGATTCAATTTTAAAAAGTGCCACACATATAATTTCTGAAGGAATATTTAATTTAAATAAATGAAATGTGTATTTGTTTTTAAATTCCAATAGAAGTTTTTACTAAAGATTTGTAATACTGGTTCTCTTTGTGCTAATTCAAAATTGCAAATGTTTGGAAGGAATTTTCAACTGACCAACAACAATAGTACTTAATTCAGTAATTTTTTAAATTTCTTGTAACTTTCATTGAAAAATATTTAATTAGTTATTTATTTAGTCAAATTGTCTGTATGAAGCATTCAATAAAATCTGAAAGGTCATCAACTGTTCCTGAAGTTGATGGAATTCTAAAACAAATTGAAAGTATGAATTATTAAACCTGCTAATTTTTTTAAAAAATATTTCAAGAAAATAAATTGATGCTGTAGATATGATTGTCATACAAAGTATAGCAGAATAGCTTCCTTCTCCAACCTCTTCTAATTTTTTCGATTCTCACCCAACCATTTTTCCAATTTTTTTTTTTTTGTATAATGCCAAAAATATTTAAACACTTTTGCAAAGGATATTTGTTCTTTTTTCTGACAATTTATGGACATAAGATTTATAAAAGGAATTTCTTTCTCATCTTTAACTTGTAGTAAAAATGGATATAAAAATTTAAAAAAAAACTCCATTTCTATCCTAGAAAGTTGATCAGAATTAAGTTTTATTCTCTATTTATATTTTCTTCTCTATAAATAAATTCATTTTTGTTTATGAGAGTTCCAATATAGCAAGTATTAAAACTAAAAGTGTGAGGTTTTCATCTAAATCCCTGGGGAAAAGGTCTCTTGTGCATATCCAAATTTTAGGCAGGCCTCCTCATTTTTTTCAAATTTCTTTTAATGATTTCATTTATGCAAACTCATTTAACAAAAGATTTCTCTCTAATTGAAAAAAGCTAATAAGAAAACCAAAAGGAGATTTTACTCACACACTTTTTTGTCTGCAGTAAAATAGTTACTCTGTAGTGTAGTCTGTACTGTTGGGGGAATATGAGAAATTTTACATATCAGACTAAAGTTGTGAAATTGAATTACAAAAGATGTCTAAAGAATGAAATGTATTACATTAGAGCTTTTCCAATTTGTTGTTAAATTTTTCACCCCCACCTCTCACCCCACCATCAGCATGTTTTAAAAATTGGATGTAATACTATTTACTGTGCAGTAGAAAACCATCAAGTAACTGAAAAAAAAAATTACTTGAAGAAATCTGTCACATAGGAGAATGGCATGCAATTTTTTTGTTTATCAGAAATTCTAAAAAGAACTTTGAAAGACAACCCATAATTACTAATGCTTTTTCTTTCTTTTTTTTCTTTTCAGATACCATTATATCACAATGTTGCGGCATCCAGTCCATCGATTTTTAAGTGAATGGCGGCACGTCCAGCGGGGGGCCACGTGGAAGACCGCACGTTACCACTGCAACGGGCGTGATGCCACGCTGGAGGAGGTACCGTTCTGCTATGAGGGTGTCAACTGGCGCGGCGTTTCGCTGGACGAGTTCATTGCTTGCCCTCATAATATGGCTCGCAACCGCCAGGTCCGTATGATTGCCAATCTTAGCCTTGTTAACTGCTACAATTCAACAGGTATGTCTGTAGAGGAGCGCAACTACCGTATCTTGGAAAGTGCTAAGGAGAATCTTCTAAACATGGACTTTTTTGGGTTGACTGAATTCCAAGTCTATTCTCAGCAACTGTTTGAGAGCACTTTTGGTTTGCAGTTTTATGAAGATTTTGTTCAATTTAATGTGACACGCAGTAGTCGAGTAAACATAACTTTCGACCAATTGGTGAAGATAACAAGACTTAATAAAGTAGACATGTTGTTTTATGACTTTGCTAAGGATTTGTTCCTTCAACGCTATGATCTGCTCAAACAACAATCACAAACTCCTTCAGGTTCTCTACATGGGAATTATACAACACCCAACCCAAATAATACTGAGACCACTAAAAGGTTCTATGCAATACCAGACCATCCGCCCAGAAGAAACATCTCCTACCACAAACCTGTTCGACAATTCCGACAAAATGGATAGCCACTACTATTTTCTTTCTTGTCATATATATATATATATATATATATATATATATATATATATATATAAGCTTGCTTAAAATAATGAAACAAAGAAAAAACTGTATGATAATGCTTCATTTGTTTTCATTTTATCTCCACCTTTTGTCTTTGAATTGTTATTCAAGAAAGATAAAGATAAATTAGCAACTAATTGTTTAAAGGAGAACATTTAAAATTTTTATTGGAATTCTTTTGGAGATTCCTTAATCATTCAGCTGATATATTATTAGCTTTTATACTTTCTTTTAATTTTCTCTGACATTGTATAAAAGTCAAACTGAGGTTTAATTCATATGTGGAAGAAGAAAAAATTCATATCTGAGGGCAGCTCAAAAACAATTAGTTTTAGTTTTAACCCTTATTTTTTAATGCTTCCAGAGTAATGTAAAATTATGTCTTTATTTTCAGTTAGCTTCTTGTATATTACAATTCAAAATTATATTTGACTGAATATAGTATTAATTCTATTAGTATTATTCCTCGTATGCTATTTGCTGCTATGAAATCCTTGGTAGCAGTGATTGTCCAATGACTAACCTTTATCATAAAAAGTAGTGATGACAGAGTGAACATTTTAAAACACCCAACATTTTAAAACACATTCAATTTTTTTTTTGTTTATCAGAATCAAAATATTGCCCCTTTTGAAAGTAAAATATTGCAAAAGCTACAGTTTGCAATATTTTATTTTGTTGGTCAAAACAAAACATCTTGTAAAAGGACTCAAAGGGTTTGTTGGGAGAAGATTACTTTTTTATTTGAAAATTGATATTTTTATTTAAATTAGACTTTTTTAAGCAGTTACTGCATTTTTTTTTTTTTTTTTTTTCAAAAGTTTTTGGGAATAATTTTGATAACTCTTTCATTTTATTTTTCAAACATTAAAAAAATAAAAATCCTTTTTGCACTTTAGAAGTTTCATCTTAGTTTCTTTTTCATGCTGATTTTAAAAAAATCTGTATATTTTTTCTATATATTTTCAACAAGTGGAGGTGGGGGCGGTGCTACTTGATTCATTTAGGAGTCAATGTGCCAAAAAAAACCTTTTACTTTAATGCTTTATTTTTTTTTCTTCCCCAAGGTTTCATTAAATTAAAATTTTTAACATTGTATAAAACTAATTGGCACTCTCTTTCTATACAATGGATTGACATATTTAAATAGTAGACAGTATCTTCATTTTTGCATTTTCATGGAACTTCTGATTAATGTGTTTATCATCTATTAAGTTTCCTCTCTTGAAAAAAAAAATTTCTCTGTTAAGACTTTTTTTCTTAAACTTTGGAGACTTAGCTGAAACTGCACTTATCATATTTTACCAGATGATAATAAAGAAGCAGTTGTTTAAATTTTTCCTCAAACTACAAGCACATATGTAGCACACTGTTTATGAATAACTAAGTTTCTAATTTTTATTTTTTTTTTGTCAGCTCGATTAAAAATTACTAAAACATTATTCAAAATTGGCTGAAGCAGCAGCAGCATAACACAAACAGTTCCAAATATTAATGCTCAAACTTCTGATTTTTATTGATGCTTCATGTTGCAAACACTGAAATTGTTCATCAGTTGTTTTTGGACATAAAGTGAGTAATTAGTATATAATTTAAAGCTGATCCTGCCTTTGATGTTTATCTTCTATGCTAATTCTGAAACTAAAAGGGAATTTATCAGATCAAAAAAATTTGTACAAAATCAAAATTATCAGAGATAAATTTTAATTCATACAATTTCCCAAAATGGGATCATTTTTTGTTTTCATTTAAATTTTGTTTAAAGACTGAAAGAATTTAAGATATTTTCTGTTTAGTTTCCAAATAATTTTTGATCATGCTCAAATTTTAAGGTAAAGTTTTGGCAATATTTTTCAGCATAACAAAAATGTTTGTCACTTAACCCAAAACTTTTTTTTTGTGGTATTAGACAGAATCAAGTCAGTTTTATCAACCTTTACTTATGCAAATTTAAAACTAGAAGTTATTAAATATTGCCAGAAATTTCTATTCATTTATTGAAATCTATTAATGCCCACCATAAAATCCAACATTAATTATATACCAGGTTTATTTTAATTTTTATAAGTTTGTACCTATAATAATCCATTAATGTCCACTGTCTGCTAATTGTAAACATAGTGTTAAAGCATTTTTTTTAAACATATTACATTTGTTTAAAAGAAATTATATAAAATTACCTTACCTGTAAATATTAACTAAAATGGTTCAAAAGATTTTTTTTGTTTGTTTTGTTATACTTATTTTCATGGTTATAAAAAGTAAATTTTTCTTGTTATATGGTAACCATTGAAATAATTAACACTAAAATATTCTTTGATGTAAGATTGTATTTTAGTTTTTATATAACTTAACTCTTTGCATCTCATTTCTTCCACTTTTAACAACTGCCACCTGTTGATCAGTCTGGGTACTAAATGAGATGGTACAACAAAATATAAACAAACTTCTACACCTAGATTTACAAAGATGACAAATTAATAATAAGGATCTATTGTCACACACAACTTTAAAAGTTGGGTAAATTTAACCATGATTCTTGAAAGAATTTTAAAGAACTTTTTCTTGCATATTTGTTTTTACTTTTGAATAGCAGTACATCCAGTTCATATTTTGTATCACCAATGACATTAACATGAATATGGTCATAATGTATTGAGGAGTAGAAATTGATTCTTTATAATTTCTCTTCCACATTTTTTTTTATAGGAGTAAAATCGTAAAATCGAGTTCTTAATACATTCTTCTTTGTACCTTGATAATAAGGCTTTATTATTATTTTTTTTGTTTTTATTTATTTACTTTTTTTAAATCTTTGCTTATCTAAAGACATGCTCTCAAGTTGTTCATGATACTTTAGTACAGTACGTGATGTTTAAGTTTTGATGCCACTCGAATTAGCTGCCAATAACTTTTTCTCTTCAAATTAAAAGTTTAAGAAATGTATCTATATACAAAATTATTGATGCATCATGTTACGCAGTAGTAGATGCTTGCTTTTATTTTTTGCATTCTAAGGAGGCATACACACCAAACCTGAAAAGGTTACTTACTGGAATAGCAAAAGAGGTGTTTAAAATGTATCTTTAAATTAGAAATATATATTTTCTTCTTTAAACAAATGTCTTGTGTACAAAAAAAAACATGTAAACAATGACAAGTGGAAGATATTGTAGAAAAAAAATATGCTTTTATTTATTGCCTACATACAAACGTGTTTGTGCATTTTTAAAAATAATTTTTCACATGGCCATTTTTTATGGTGCCAAAATATTCATTTGTGTATGAAATTAACAATATTATTCCATATTGGAAATGACATATAAAATTTATCAAAGAAACATAAATCACTCTTTATACCTACCTTTTATTCCTCAAATTATGGTAATTTAATAATTCCAGTTTTTATTAGAATGGTTCCTTCTTAGTAGATTGCATTCTTTTTTCTTTAAGTTATAATTTATTTCTTCATTTCTCCTCCACTGAATTCTCATTACAGCCAGTATTATCTGTTGAAATCTACTAAAATGATGAAGCAATCCACTTTCATCTTATTCTTTTGATAATGTCCCACCAAATTCATTTTCCAAATGTTATTTTTTAGCTGGACACACTTGCTTAAGATTTGAATATTTTGTTTTTTTGTGTTTATCCTCTAATATGGTATGACCATTTCTTTTTATTTTATAAAAAAAAAAAAAATTGAAATTTTTCATGTGATGTTCTTTTATTTTTTATGGCATATCTGGAGAATAATCCATTACATGTACATTGTAGGCTGACATTGTGAAAGACTTAATGAATCTTACAAAATCCTTCTTTTTTTTTTTTTCACTGTTGATTTTATTTTTCACAATTGTGTCTTTTAAGAAAATTCTGTTTCTAAAAAAAAAAAATTAAAAAGTCAAGATCTTTCTTAGGAAATTAACATTACTATACCAAATCTCAATGAATGGTTAGATGCAAGAAAATTTAGTAATTACACTATGAATTTCTTAAACATTTATCAAGGATTGAAATCTTTTTATATATATATATATATAATCAATAGTGTGGACATAGAAATCCACAGTATATGGTAACTGCCAGATACCATGCAGTTCACATATGTAGAACTATAGTAGAAATGCCTCCAACACCTTAAACTCATGTGTGGTGCTAGTGGTAACAATGTCCTCATCTAGCACCATCAGGGCTTGAGTCAGTGCACACCATGCATTTGCTGTTGGTTTGTTTTGTTTTTTAAGACTGGTGAATCTAATTGCAACAAAGCTTTTCATGCTCATTTCAGGTTAGATCAAAATTAAGCTGTTCTGATAAAAAAAAAAAAAAAAAAAAAAAAACTGTTATGGGTTGAAAATTTTGGAACCACAGGTTCAGAGCTTTGAAAAAAAATCCACCTAGAAAATCTTGAAGCACTTAAACACCAGAAAATGTTCAGGGCTGTGAGATGCTCTGCTATTCAGTCTCCTCCTCATTCAGCCTGTAAGCATGCTTCTGCTTTGGGATTGTCTTAACGAGCAGTCCGAAGATTTTTACACACCAATCCATATGCTTGTTCAGGAACTGCAAGAACATAACCAGGGAAAATTTTGTGGCATGCTGTGATGAAACTCACTTTCATCTCTCTTGCTGTGTTAATAAGAATTGTTGCTGCTGGGGAGGACATAACCCTAGACACTTCATGAAAGACCTCTACACAGTAAACTAGTGATTGTGTGATGCACGGTTATGAAATTTGGTGGTTTTTTTTTTGTTTTTTTCTAGGTGGAAAGCCACTGATTAGAGCAACATCTAAACAGTATGTGGAAAAGCTGTGGACCTTACTGGAAATGAAAACTCATAAATCTTGTGAGTTTGGATGTGTTGTTTCATCAGGGTGGAGCCAACACATACACACACCTAAGATCAATAAAAGCTTTAAGAGAGATGTTTCCAGGATATCTGGTTTTCTTATGCAGTGCACAGCCTGCACACTCTTCCATCTCCACCCACTCTTTCTCACACACACACACACACACACTCTCATTATTTCTGGGGTTACTTGAATGCTGAGGTCTACAAATACCAAACCAGCAGCTATTGAAGAATTAAAGGATGGTATTCACCAAAAAGTGTGAGAAATGACTTTTCAAGTGATGAAAAATTCTAGAAATAGACTACAACAATATATGATGAACATGTGCCACTATTTGGTTGTCATTCTTAAAACCAAATGAATAAAAACTGTAGCCCTTTGGTTAAACAACAGTGAAATAACTGTCTTAATAGTAGTTACCTTGGTGTTTTAAAATGTGGGAGGTATTTTTTCTGTCGCATCCTGTACTTTAGCATTTTTCCTTCCATAAGTATAGTAAATTTTAAGCAATATATATATATATATATATATATATATATATATTATATCTTGACTCTTTATATTTTCTGTACAATTTTACATTCTAATGAAATATTTATATTTGAAATAATAGCTAAGGTAAATAGCTTAGAAATACTTCAGTATTTAAAACAAAGTTTATTCTAATATAAAACAAATTTCAACTTAGATGGTATATTTGATTGTACCTAAAAATGAAATATTTTTGTTTTTCTGTTTTCTTTTTCATTTATATGCTTTTGTTTCTTGGGGATATGGGTGCAAAGTAGAGAAGATATTTTTTTTTAATTATTATAATTTGTCAGCTATTTAATAATATATATTCTAAATACACTGATGTTTATAAAAGCATTTTATTATAAAAATACCCTACAAAATATCATTGTTTAGGGATGTATGTGTGCATGTTGTATACATACTCACAAACACCTGAACATAATTTATATATTAATTGAATTTTGTTTAGTTTCTAAATAAATCTTATTTGCTATTTTTAAAAACTAACCATTTAAATCATTGTCAGTTACTTTTTTTTTATTATTCATTCTCACTTGATATCTATTTACCTTCACAGGAAATGGTCAAGATCATATTTGCAATGTCCAGGTTATTTCACATGACTTTTTTTTTTTTTTTTTTTACATATGCCACTAAATACATAACCCTAGGACTTCAGTAACTCTAAGCATATCTTACACACACAGTAACCTATGTTCTTATAGTGAGAATTCTGTTTGATCATTTTGTAAAGATTTGAAACTTTAAAATAATCAAAAAAGAAAAAAGCACTAAAAATGTGTTTTAATATTTTAACACTCATTTCTTAGTATCTTTATTGGCGTTGTGTTTTTCAAGCTCATCTATTGTCTTTATCATCAATTATTTCAAATCAAAATTCTTGTTGCTTTTCATGTTCCATGTGTGTTCATAGATTCCAGGAATAAGTCATTGAAGTAGGTGTCCATAACACATCTAGAAATGAAGTGTAAATCAGTTAGCTGATTCCACTTCAAACAGATATTGTAACAAATGTTGCTTTAAACATTGTTTATATCTATTTAATTAATGGTAAAAATGCTCATAATACATCATTATTTTTACAAACTGAACTTTTCAATGAATTTTAATCAAGGAAGGCATGTGCTCTTGTGTCCCCTATGTATATCATATTTGTATTAGTAAACGTAATTAGTTTCCTAATTTTAAATTAATTTTTCAAAAATGAATGTAAAAGAACAAATTAATTCTCAACTCGTAAGTGTTGTCAAAGAATTTTGACTTGATTGTTTTTATTTACTTTTTTTTTTTTTTTTTTTTTTAAGGGTCCTCCTCCTCCTCCTAATGTTGGAGGAATAAACTTATTGAAAGGACAAAGCATTATAATAAAAATTACTGCAGATGAGTTAAAAACTATCCACCTATGGCATATATTTTTACTTCTGCCTCTGTGCTATTATCTAAAAGCCATCATCATTAAAAATTTCAAATAACAATTTACGCGGGTCTAAATATAAATGGCCGTCCATATTGTTTTTCTTACCTCACACACAAATATATTTGGACTTGGACTAACCCTCCCCACCCCCATATTTGTCCATTATACTTTGTTAGTATGTTAAGACGTCTGTATGTGTGTACATACACATACACAGGATGCTTGGTTCAATTCACTTCCCAAATTTAGTATCTCAACTTTAAAATGCTGATTTTAGGAAGTGGGTTGGGCTGAGAACTTTTCAGCACTCTTGTATATAATGAGAAAATAGAATTTTCGTGGCTTTAATTTAAAAGAATTTCTTAAGAATTTGTTATTCTTAAAGTCAGTGGTGAATAAATAAATAATTATTTTGTCAGTATGTATCTGGGGAGATAAAGAAATACAAAGAATGTGTCAAAAAAATAGTTTACACACACATGCAGACATTTTATTGGAGAAAATGATATATAAATTTTTATAGAACTAGGTTAGGAAAATTAAGGGCAGTGGAAAAGCTTTTTTTTGTAAATGTTTTGTCCTTTAGAGATTCATCAGGCTAAAACATCACCCTCCTTCCTGTGCATGTGTAGTTAGATCAATGTAAACCTCATTTTTGTCTAGAGTCCTAAAGGATGAAACAAGAATAAGCTTGTTCCACTTGGTCATATCTGAACACTTGGATAAACTGATTTTACTTTTTATCCCTGCTCACAAACGATGACTATTACTGCATTTATAACAGTAACACATTCATAGCAAAACTGATCCAGCTCATAAGTCAACAATCTAAAAGATAGCAAAATAAATCTTAAATCTAGAATGTCCTATTCACCCCTCACCTTCTTCACTCCCCCCCCCCACTAAAGAAATGAGAGCAAACTTTGTCATTATTTTCATTTTGTTTTCTTCCACTTTATAAAAATGGATTTCTTCACTCATTTTTTAATTCTTTATTTAGAAACTTTTTTTAAATAGATTGGCTCTGCCGCTTGACTATTTGAGTTACCCTTGTGATTACACAAGCAAAAAAAAAAAAAATAATTTTCCTCGTATCAGAAAGTATGATTTATGACATAAATGCATGTCTGTTGAAGTTACGAGAAAATGATAAACAAACATATGAAGCTTGATTGCAATGTCAGCCCTTCTGATTTTTTTTTTAACCACAACTCCAAACAAATGTTTATATATTCCAAGGGAGGCAACTTTAAAACGAGCGTTGTTACTCCGTTGGAAATCTTACTCCGTCTGAAAATAACATTTCATCAACCATCCATCTTCTATTACCATCCATTTTAACTACTTGTGATTTTATAAACACATACATTGTAAAACACAAAAAAAAGTTTGCATAATTTCATTCATAATGTTGAATTATTTTTTGTATGAAAAAAAATAACAGAAAACTAAATCTTTTTTTTCCTGCTGATAATTACTTGAAGTTCTTTATTGCATCATATCTGGTGTGTGTATTTCCTTCCCTGATTCAGAGGAATATTGCGATACTATTCCCTACTTAATCAGAGTGGGTAGTTACAGCATGGTTGCATCACCTTACAAGTATAAAATATTAGAGTGGCAAATGTATTTCTGGAACTTGATACTTTCATATACAAAACAATAAAAGAAACATTTGTAAAAGGACAATAAAACTGCAATTGTGATTAATAAAATGTTTGTTTTTATTTTATTTTCATACATGTAATGTTTCCTTTCCCTGTTCTCCTTAATCCAGGTGTGTTGTTTTTTTGTTTTTTTTTGTTTGTTTTTTTTTTTAGAATGTAATTTGTAGGGATAATTACTGTCATATATTTAATCCCTATGATGGTCCTGCAAAAGCTGTTTGCTTACCTGGTTACTGTCAGCTGTCCTTGTGGAGCTATGCACTTTGTGAAATGAGACAATGTTATGGCTGGAGGCATTCTTGGGAATCATTTTTCTGGAATACCTTTCAGTCATGTAATTACGTCTAATTGGATGTCTAATTTTGGAAATAGCCAAACATTAGAGGGTGTTTTAATTCAAATAAATTGAATTTCTAAGCTAGGAATTCATAATGCATCTTTTTTTTCCCCCCCTTTTTAAATTTTTTTTGATAGAATTTTGTACATTGTTTCCTGATTCGTACTTACTTTTGCTATCAATCTTACACTTGATCTGAGTGCACCAAGATTCACACTCTGTCCACATTTACATTTTCTTTTTGTGTTTTTGACTTGTCAACTTGTTATTGTGCACATCACTTCATCCTTCCTTAAACTACCCATGCCACTCAAAAATGCCCAGCATGTTCATGATGAGCCCTTTTTAATAGGGCTAACATTTCACTCATACTTTTAAAAATAGTTGCCTAAAACTTGATGTTAATTTGCTCCCTTATTCAACATGATATAGAATATAATACTGGCACTTTGCTGGTAATGTCCTAAATCTACCAATAAAGATGATCTCATAAATTTCTATTCTCACCGTAACAAAATCAAATCCAGAATAATTTTCAGATTCTATTTAACAACACTAACACTGTTTGTAGCCGTTAATGTTTACTTGAATAGGGAAAAATATTATTAAGCTCTTCCAATATTCTAATTATTTCATATTCAAAATGAAATACAAAGATTATCTTTTTATTTTAAAAAGTTTAATAAAATTCATTACATTACCTACTAACTCTGTCATAAGTTTAGATAATTTTTTTTTCAATTAACTTAAAATTTGCTGCAAATTGTAAAGCAATAACAAAGAGACCTCAAGGAATTTAAATAAAAGATTACACTGTATAACATGATTTTTGTCCTTGAGTAACAACTGTTATTTCTTATTTGTCTAGAACATATGAAAAATGGCTAATATTTCCTTCAAACTTTGCTTTTATGACCAATCAGAAATTGACTAGTTTTCCCAATGGGATTAGGTAAATGTGAACATTCTCGTTCATACAAAGTAGGTACAAAACACTTTACAATTCGAAAGAAGCATTTATTTATTGTTAGATTACTTGAGAAACCACCAAAATTTAGTTTTTTTATGATTTACGATTACATTGTAAATTACTTTCATGAATCCATATAGTCTCATGTTTTTGTTATGTGATCCTTGGTAGCAGGGCTTAAAGTACGATATATCCTGTTGGAAGCCCTCCCCTAGGTACTCTCTCATGTTCTTGTTGAATTTATCAAGATGTGCATCAAGGATATGGAGTTTGACAAAATGAGCCACAGTATGTTCCTCACATTTCTTCACCAGGGTATCAACAAGCTCTTTCTTCATCCTAGTGAGCTTAAGGAATTTTTTGCTCAGAGAAGTCATCTTGAAGTCATCTTATCTAGAGTTGAAACAAATTGTTTCATAAAGCTCACTTTTAAGTGCAGTGGAGGGAACATTATATATTTGGAGATCCAATAGGAACTCTCATTTAATGTTGTTCCTCCCCACACTGAACAGAGTTCAGTGTGGCCTGTTCCACCTAACAAGGAAGGCCCCTATTTTGAAGATTTTGATAACCTTCCAACCATACTCATTACATTTTAAGTCATCCAGCAAGATCTTGACACGGCTGTATTCCACTTTGAGCCAGGTGAAGAGATGGATATATGTTCTCATTATGAAACAGCACAGCATTGAGGCTCCTAGATGTGCCATTAATGAAGAGGGTACAGGTGATTCCAGTTGCCTTGAACAAATCAGTCACATTGTGGCAGAAGCAAAGCCCATCTTGACTGGAAAAAAATACTGATTTCTTTTTCTAACCTGCAACTTGCAGTTTCCTATTCCAAATTCCACTGCTTGAACCTTGACATCAAAAGCCCATGTGCTTCTGTAATCTGGATCAATGACTTCATACTCTTTTGAATTACTGTTCTCTTCTGAAGTAAAATACTGCCACAAATAAAATATTTGTGACAGTAAAAATGAATAATGCAACAGTTAGATTTCAGTTAGACACTGGTACTGATATGGCAATTATTAATGAATGAAGTTGGAATAGAATTGGTAAGTCTAACTTGAAAACAAAAAAAAGGCAACTAAATTGCAATAGGAATATCAAGCAAGAAATTAATTTTTCTTAGGAATATTGCACATAACATCGCTCTTGTGGGTAAAACTAAAAAGCAAATGTTTATATATTAAAAATTTCCAACTCAAATTCACTAGGCATCGATTGGCTAGAATTATTTGAACTGTGGAATTGGTTAATTTGTTCTGTGAAAAAGCTAATTGTTCTTCAGAGAAAAAAAATTACAGCTAAAGAAACTCTGAGTAAGTTGAAAAAATTCACAAATATTTTCTCAGAGAAATTTGGAAAATGTCCAAAGTCAAAGGCATTTTTTAGATTAAAACAAAATGTGATACCACTTTTTATGCTGAAAAAAAATATACCTTTTGATGCATTGGAGTCTATTAACACTGAATTTGATAGGTTAGTAAACTGGAGTTATTGAAAAAATAGATTATTCAGAATGGGCCATACCGGTGGTTTATATGAGAAAGAAAAATAATCAAATTTGTTCATATGCAAATTTTTCAACTGGATTGAATGACTGCCTTCTCCAACATGTATATTCCCCTACCAACTCCAGAGGTTATATTTGCCAAATTAAATAATGGGAAACTTTTTTCAAAGATTGGCTTGTCTGAGGTATATCTTCAAATTGAAGTGGATGAGGAATGTCAGAACTATTTGACTATTACAAGGGGAAAAAATAAATAAAACCCGACAAATTTTTTAATAAAACTGTTAATATCTATTTTGCTAACAAATCATTAGACTGTAGTGCAAGCAAACTTTCAGAGAAAGTTTCAGTGTCATCATGCTCCACCTACAAGTAGAATTTTTGACTGGGTTCAGAAGTTCAGAGAGTATGGGACTGCACAAAATCTGAACTCTAAAGGTCAGAGAGACACTTATTTTGGTCAGAGGGTGAGTACTAGAAAAGAAAGAAGTATTGATAATGTACAGAACTCAGTGGGGTGGAGCTCAAAAAAAATCACTTAATTTACTTAAGAAGGGTACAAAATGGGACTGGTTGGCAAAATATCAAAGAAAGGTTTTAAAGGAATTAGAAAATTACTGACTTCAAAGTTATTGCTGAAACATGATCCACAGCTACAACTAATAGTAGAGTTGGACACAAGCGAATATGGCATAAGAGCAGTAATAGGCCATAAATTCAAAGATACAGTAAAAAAAGTTGTCAAGAAAGTCTCTGCAGAACAACATTAGGACTAACATCAGACTGTCTGGTTGAAAAATGCATTTCTGTGATATTTTAAAATTAAAATAAATACTTAATTATATATTAAATAAACTAATGTTCCTCAAAGTTCAAAAAAGCATATTTTATTTTTTGAAGATTTTTTTAATGAGACTTACATTGTGATGAAGGACAACTAAAAAAGAGATGCTAATAAGCTACTTAAAAAAAACTCCTTCCAGTCAATTTAAATAAGTATTTTGCTTATTAGAAATATTAAATTTAATCTATTAGTTTGAAATTAAAACTTAAATAAAAGCTTCAAAAATAGATTTTTAATTTTGGAAATTTATTTTAAACCCCAGGTATCACATTTTTTATGGAGTTCCCTACTTTAGTCCAATCATGTCCTTCTAGAGGATGAAACCTGTTACAGATTTTTTCTATTTATTCAATTGCCACATTGTTCTGATTCTCATAGTCTTCTTAGTGTGTGTGTGTATATATATATATATATATATATATATGTATATGTATGGTTAAGTCTTAAAGGCTGTCACAATGCATTTAGTAAAATAAAGGAAGGTAAAGAAGTTTTTGGGTATTACCTATTTATTATACATAAATATTTCAAGATCAAAATCTCATCTTCAGAATGGCAGAGGAGAGCGTGTGTCTGTGCCTATATATATATATATATATATATATATATATATATATATATACACATACATACACACACACACACACACACAGAGAAGAAGGGAGATAACTTTTCTTAAATATTTCCGTTATGACCAACCACACCCTAACATTACCTTAGTTATGTGCTAAATTGTTTGCATTTCAAATAAGTAGGTAAATTCAACACTTACCTTTTTTTGATAATATCAACTTTTTCTCAGCATTGAGATCTTCCTCATTAGCATGCTTGTGAAAAAGCAAATCTAATAAAAATAAGTGCAGTATAATGACTTTCTTTCAATTTATTTCTTAGTTTCAGCTTTTAAGCATAACACATTAAAAATTCAGAAAAAAAATTAAATCAAGATATCTAAAAATACCACCAGTTGTTGTTAAATATTTATGCATGAATCAGTTAAGTGCTATAGATGATACACGCTTGGGCGATCATGTCTCGAAAGAGACATGAATGACTAGGCAGAAGATTTTTCCTCAGTAAGTTGCCATTACTTTCAGCAGTAGACTGATTACCAACCAAGGTTATAGAACCTAATCTGTCCTACTATTTAACCCATAGATGAAGGGAGAAGGGAGATACCCACCTTTCCCAAGGGTATTTGTGCTTAAGTGAATCCAACAAATTTAACTGGAATTCAAACTTGGCTCTCTGATTTTTCAATCCAAGCTGATATCAACTACACCACAAACGCACTTTGCATGTATATTCCCTGAAATGTCAAGTGACCATCACTGAGAATTGAGTGATGGCAAGTTCCTTCAAATCTCTAGCACTTTTCTTAGTATTCCTACAGATTCCAGCAATGTCTTGGTTTGGAAAGTTTAAATCTTTCTTCAGATTTCTGATATTTCTAATATAATATCAACTTAGGTCAAAAAAAGAAAAAAATGTTGACCAAAATGTGGATGCATCAGGATATTCATATCATTGATACAATAAGATTTTCAACTGGAACCAGGAAATGTTTTGGTTCTTTTTTGATCTTGAAAATAGTAATTCAGCACGTGCAGAGTTTCCCTTTTGTGCTTCCATATCGTTGTATTGGGACTGAATGAACAAACAATTATATTTTTTTATTTTAAATGTAAACATTTTCACTTTTTAATGAAAGAACGATTTTAGAGATTTTTACTGCAATTAAATTAAAACTGATTATTAAAAGGAAAGAGAAAAGAGGTAAAAAGAACAAAGGAAATAAAACAGAAGTGGAGAAAGAGAAACAAAGAGAGAGGGTGTAAAAAAAATACGAAGAAAAAGAATGTCGCCAGAAAAAATTATTAGTTGGGCTGGCCTAGGTGGCAACAACCAATCCGCACTTCCAATGCAATGAGGTGGTACATCCAGGCCTGTACCAAAACTATTTATAAGGCTTGTCTCTTGATATTGATCAATCTCTTCACTGAGGCTGAACCCAGCACAAGGCCATTTTTCAAGCCTTTAAGCTTGGCCAAAAATATCCCCTAGACTCTGCACAAGGCAGAGTTGGATTACTGTCAATTTTCTCCAGATGAGGCTCTACTCTTTGGAGGAGCCTCATCTAGGTTCCTCCTACCTGAAGGCAGTGAGAACTGCAGTCTCTCCACCCAACCAACAAAGACTAATTTTATAAGGGAACGTAACAACATTGATGGGTTTAAGACTATTTTGCAGTTATAAATGAACAATAATAAAATAATTTTAAATTACAAAATATAATACAACTGGACATTGCACAACCAAGAGCAAAAAGAAAATTCTATTTGCTTCGGGAAACCATCGTGTGTGAACTGACGCTCAGCAGCCTGGTCGTTGATGGCTTCAATTCAGCAGCTGGTCTTCAAGTCGACTATTACAATGGTGTTCTACCCTGCCCACATTGTGAATTTTGATCTCAAGGAAGTCACGCTGAAATCTTGCTATCTAACTCTTCACCAACTTGAACCAGATTGGATGCACACACACATTTGAGTTAATTAAAATGGCACCAAAAATAAATTGAATGACGCCCAAATAAGTTGCGGAAAAAGTCTTTATATAATAACAAAAATAAACAAAAAAAAAAAAATAGAATATAACAATCGCCAATCCCCTTATCTCTACTTCGCCAACAACTGAGTGGAAGTTTCGTCTAGGAGAAGTGTTTGTCTTTTTAATATTAATTCAAGGTTTTGGTTGATAATGTTAGTTCACTCCAATCGGAGTTTTCAAATTTGTGACAATTCAAAAATGTCTTTGTTCACTTCTCACCTAAGCTTTACAGAAACTGCCAAAGGTTGGTCTTTGTGTGTGTGTTAGGCAGCGGCAATGGTGGCGATTTGTCTTGTCTGCTTCAGCACGGCACAACTACGCTTTCTCTTTGCAAAATCACTTCTTGTCTGTCTTTAACTCTGGTTGGCTGTTTCAAACATCGTCTGCAAAATCACTTCTTGTCTGACTAATTCTTTTTGATCGGTTAGCAGCAAGCTTCTCTACGCCTGGCACCTAACAGCATTGCATTTATCTCGACAGGCTTCTCTATGGTAGTCACCCAACAGCATGACAAATATCTCTACGTTTGGCACCCAACAGTGTAGCAAATATCTCTGCCTTTGTACATCTTCAGTCAGGAACTCTATGGGATGCGACTGGCCCTAGAGTGGGTGCCCAGTGTCTTGGCACTTACCTTCATCGTTACAACTCTGGGCTGAGAGCTGACTGGACTCTTTCTCATCTCTGCTGATCTCTGCTCATCTCTCCAGTCCCTGCCGGTGGTCTCTTTGGGGCTCTGTATTTATTCTTGTCCCAAATTCACTAGTGGGAGGATGACGAACATATTGATGTGTTTGGTTGGGTAATATTTATCGATACACTGCTGATATTTGTAACCTAACATAATACTTATGAATATCAAATGTAATGATGTGCTGGAGGTATTATATACTATTATTAAATATAGTGATAGAACCAGTTGCACATCAATATGGACCAACACAATTTCTTCTGTCTTACTTGCAACAATTAATAATACCACTAATATAATTACTTCCATCCAGCCAGGCTAAAAATAGTGTTATAGAGAAATATCACTGAAATGACTCACAGAATTATTAATCTTGATCATACTGTTTTAGATTAAACAAGATAATTACAGAGTAGCATGAAGCTACAAACAATCTTTTTGCTATTGTAAATATTTTTATTCATTATAAAAAATATTAGAAATTATTTTGTATATAATTATTATCTACACAGTGCATCCCGGAATTGTAGATAGGAGATTAGTTAGAACTTTGTAGAGAAATTGTGGCAATATGTTGATTGTCATATAAGTGAGAAATGTAAATGTAAGTGTAAGTGTAAATGTGAAATTTTTTGAGCAAATGGTCAGGACTGTGATAAGCCAGCTTAAATTATGAAACAAAAATAACCAACCTTCCGTACCTCATTTTCAGGCCTTATGCCACATCTTTTGCATTTTTTTTTTTCAAAAGTAATTATCCATGATCTAATAACCACTTAAGGTGTGAAACTGACAGTCACCATACAGTGTGGATCCCAATATCTACACTTTCTTTGATACTGAGCACTATTTCCCTATAAATAATGTATATAAATATATTTCCATAAAGATCCATACAGAAAAATTTTTTTAAGTATATTTTTGTCTTACTTTTCATCACTTATAAATTCTAAATGAAATTTGTGTTTGCTTTTAACAAAAAAGACAAAATGATCCAATATCCTGAAAAAGGAACTAAAATTTCACATTCATGTTTTATAATCTTAAAAATGTCAAGTTTTTAAATAAGATATAATTGCAATATGAAACGCATTTGTAAGAAAAAATATAATAAGCAGTCACATTTAAAATTTTAATTTTTACCTTTAAAATTTTTTATTATATTTTTTAATATGAAAAATTACACTTCAAGTTCATTGATAGATTAATTCTTATTTGATCACTTAATTTGGACTAAATAACGTTTGTATCTGAATTCTTTGATAAAATAGTGCAAAGAGTTAATTCCCTTAATTATTAATCAAATGAAGAGTAGTTTCCCTTAGCATATCAGTCAGTTAAGTGCCATAGGTGATACACGCTTTAGGCGATCATGTCTGACTGGGCAGAAGATTATCCCGCAGTAGGTTGCCATTGCTTTCTGCGGTAGACTGGTTGCCGGCCAAAGGCTATAGAATCCAATCTATCCTATTATTTAACTCATAACTAGAGACAGATGAATACCTTCACAAGGGTTTTTGTGCGTAAGTGAATGCAAGGAATACCAACAGGAATTCGAACTCGGCTCCCCGAGTCAATATCCACTGCACCACAATGCACATCCACGTGGTGCCAAGTTTGAATATAGTGAAGTGTGATCTTTTTTATTCAATGAGTAACTAAATCTGTTTTATTCATTCATTTTTTTCTATCATGACTACTGATCTATTATAAGTTTTGCCATGAATAGGCAGGCTTCCATTTAATGATAATATTCAAAGTTGAGGAACCTTTATTTCTATATTTAATTTTACAGGATAACAGTTTAAAATTGCTTAGATGTTCTGTTTCTGTTAAAGTAAATATTTCAATATAAATCACAAAAATTCTGCGGTTTAAATGTTGCTCATGGCATCTTGATTCTATGAAAATGTCAAAACCTTAGAGTTAAATTATATAGTTCCTAGTTGATAAAAATAAGGAAGCAACTAGTTCTATCACTATATTTAATAATAGTATATAATACTTCCAGCACATCATTACATTTGATATTCATAAGTATTATGTAGGTTAAAAATATCAGCAGTTTATAGTGTATCGATAAACATTACCCAACCAAACACATCAAATTTGCATATAAGATCTATATATGCATGACTTTTTTTTTTTTTTTTTTTGGTGAGGTTTTAATAAAATATTTATTTTTCAATTAATATTTCTTTTATTTTCATTTCAGTTCCTTTTTATTGCAACTCACATTCTAAAATCATCAATAACACAAATTAGAAATAAACAATAAATCTCCAGTAAGATGACAGATTCATCAACAAATTGTATATTTGTATGCATTGAACATAAAAGTCTCGTACTACCATAGCTGGTGCCGCAACATATTTGTAATGAGAATAGAATAATCTCATATTGTAACAATAGCAATATCATACAATAATCTTATAGATAAGGAATAATTCCAATTCCTGATCTTTAATAACTGATATTTTAAATATTTAATCTAATTTCTTAATTTCTTATTAAATTTCTTTTTCTTCATATTCACACTCATGACTTGGAAGAAATAATAAAAGTCTGTATGATTTAATATTTATTGAAACCAAGCAGTTTGGCATGAAGTTAGATTTATAGAGCATCCAGTGAAAAATGAACATTTTAACAGTAATGACAGCAAAGAATTGAGAATGCTAATTATCATTCTATTTCACATATTCTTAGCAGATGCTCATTTAATATACAATTTGTCAATGAATATATTAAGGAAATGGAAAAAAAAACAGGAAAGTAGTCTGAAAAAAAAAAACAACAAAGAAAAGAAATCAAAGCTCTTCACTTTTCTGACATCAGGAAAGAAAAAGAAAACATTATAAAATTGAAAATGTCAAACAAAAATTTTCTGAGTAACAAAAGTTTATTTTAGAGGCAGACAGGAATAGTGCTTTCTATTGCTTTCTGAGCAATTCATGTGAGTTATGCACAATTTACTTGAAAAACTTCAGTCATGACCCAATTTGAAGTATCACTAATTTTTATATATTGACTAAATTTACATGCCTTTGAAATTAAATTAAATTTCATTATACAAAATTTCTTACTGATAGAAGTTAGTTTTTGTACTAATTCAACTATATTTTATTTGGGGTAAAGATCAGGCAATATTTCATTTTTTCATTAATGACTAATGTAGAAAGAAAGTCATGAAAGAATGAAAATAAAAGAAAGGAAATAAATCTTTAAAATTCAAATGTTACCTCATTTTCATTTTTTTTAGGTTTCATATGATTTATTTTTAACCATTAATTTGATAAAAGATTTATGAGGGTATGTTAGAAAATTCTCAGCTTAATCCACTTTTTGAAATCTGATCAAACATCAGAGTTAATTCTGGAAGGGCCTTTTTGTTCAGCTGAGAACTTTTTAACAGCTATTTTAGTCAAATTGTTTATCATGTGTCTTGCATGTTACAGTTCTTTACTGATTGGTTTGTCATTTGTTGTTAAAAAGACAACCTTAAATTGTCTGCTACATATCATAAAAAAAATATATTATTATTATAAACATATTTAGAAACGTATCTCCATATTGGAAAGGGTGAAATGTTTGTCATAAATTAAGTAGCAATAGAAGCGGGATAAAAATCAGAGAAGACTCTCAGACATTAATAACAGAGACAAAAAGAAAAAAAATGAACCAACCAGATCTTTGTGTGTGTGTACCTTGTATAGAGCTAGAATAATAAATAATTGCAAGTTTTTGATATTTTATAGGTACAAAACAATCACAAGCTTATTATTCATTTATCAATTTTAGAATAACAGAAAATTCTATTTCCATATTGTCATCATAAGAGTCCAACACAGATGCCTAAAAGCAAACCATTCAAAGTCTGAAAAATGCTCTGATTTTTCTTTTCTAAGTACAATATAATTTATTTGTATTATAAAGAAAAAATAAAAACATTGGAGTTGCACATTTAAGTTCAGTAAATTAAAATCATGACTGTAGTTTAACAATTCAATCATTTTGCAATATTTAAATTAGAACAAAATTCAAAGCTGTCACTTTTATTTAATGTTATAAAAAGTATTTTGGAAAATATTAACATTTCAACATTGAATAATTCAAAAAATTAATAAAAAAATAAAATTAAGCAATATTTCACACTAGTTAACAAATTTATGCATTTTCATGTAGCAGATGCAATGTTTTTGTAATATGAATTTAATTTTTAAATATGTTAAATGATTTAAAAATGCATATCATAGTATGGTAAGAAATTTTACTTATGTTTCTTCTTTTTAAATTGACATTTAGATTGCTGCCTCAGAATAGACTTGATTATTTAATATTTAAAGAATCTCTTTGTAAAAAAAGAAACCATATCACAAATTCCATAATATATTTTTAATTTAGCAAAACTAAGCTTAATGAATTCTATTTTTTCTTTTTACGTTATATAAAAATGGCCAGTTAGATAAAAGCAGGAGAATGTTGTTTCTTCTCAAATATGAAAGGCACAAATTTTGTATGAAAAAAAAAATCAAATTTAAATTTAAATTTCTAGAAATAACCATATACCTTAAACAAGCAGAAAATTTAAAAAGATTACTTTTTGTATTTGTCACATCTTCAAAAGATACATTTTTTCTAAACATGACAGCATGAAAAGTTTTTAAATGTTTTCATAAAAATACAGGCTAATTGTCTTGAAATTAATAATGAAATCATAATAATTTTATTATTGTGTGTGTGTGTGTATACACACACACATATATATATATATATATATACACACACACACACAAGTGGGGAGAGAGTTCTATTTGACATTCACACTCATTCAGATGTGGTTTTGTTCAAAAACCTTTTGGACAAGTTTTAAAATACTTGCTCTCATTTCAAAAAAAAAATTAATTTAATTGATTTATATTTGTTTTAACATTTTGTACTCACTCAAAAAACATTGTTTCTATCAAAAATGTATTTTGAAGATGTGAAAAAATGCATAAATGGACCTCTTCAAAAATGTTTGCTTTTAAAACTTGTTGCAAATAATTTTAAAATGTCTTCATCTTTACACATCAAATTCTTTTTCTTAAATAGAAAAAATGATTTTTTTATGAATTTGACCTGAAGCTTTAGAAGAATATTGAAACACATGCAAGCATACATACACATTCATCTACTCAAACAGATATTATATAATAAAAAAAAGGTTCCATTAATTCTTTGATTATATCAGAATCAAGGCTGAACAGAGACCTTAAATACATTTTTAACTGCGTTGATAATTGGAAACTTTTTGCCATTGATACCTCTCGGGTCATCCAGGGTTAAGGTCCACACACCAGCACCAGCCAATTTATTCACAAAGTATGAAGCCTGAAAGTAAGAAACAAAAATACAATGCTTTAATGAATTATCCAAAGTAGACATTCTACTTTTTTTTTAAATATTTTCTTTTCAGAACATCACCAATTAATAAAATAAATTTTGATTTTAGATTGAACCAAAAATTATCTTAGTCATGTGTCACACAATAAAGTAAAAGTCTATCACAAATTGCTTATGTACTGAAGCTTCAATTTGGTGGAATTAGTTATAATTTTAATAATTTCTCAGTTAAATATGGAGCTTTTATGGTGCTATAAAGTGGAAATATTCTTCATTTATAAAGTAAAACATATGCTTCAAAATGGAAATATCGATTGGAAAAAATGGATCTGGGGAAAATTTTTAATGATGATTGTTGACTAGAACTCAGTAGAAACAAATGTTTGGATATGTTGGGATTTTTATAGATTCTCACTTTATATTATGTAAAATTAAAAATATAAATATATTAATTTTTTCTTAATAAGAGATTTTTTTTCAAAATCTTAATTTAAGAAAAAGTAATTGGGAATAAAAGATTATAGATTATTGTGTATTATTGCATGTTAAAAGGTGTATCACAAAGACATTCTAAATATGGAAAAATAGCATTTTTTTAACCCTCAATAAAAGTACAATTAGGCAAATTAGGATGACTCTTATTCAAATTAGCTGCTATTTTAAATATGCAAACATGCAATTTTGATGGCTAAATATTAAACTGAAAACTTTACAGATTAAATCTAATGAACAAAGTATAAATTTACAATTCAAAAGTTGTTTGGCCAATCAAACTTACTCTTTATGTTGCTATTAACCAAACATTTCTCCTATTTTTATTTATTGCAGTCTCATTTATTAGAAATAAATAAACCAATTTATCACAAATAAACCAATTGATTCAATATCAGCAATGTGAGTCACATAGATGTTTTTATTCTTAGCAACCTGTATTGCTCAGTGTACATTTCTTTTCTCAGCAAATCAGTCAAAGTCTCCAAAAGTTTTTAAGTTTAGATTTATTTGTCAGAATTGTTCTTTAATGTGATTTTAATATGCAAAACTTTAAGAAAATTTACATAAAAAAAAGCTTTTTCATCTGTATATTCTATATACATAATTACATTTATTTTTATTTCTTTATAATATATTTTTTTTAAAAAGTGATTGACACCTATATACACCAATCCTATAATAGCAGCAACAGTTGCCATTTTGAAAAATATTTTTTTAAAATTTGAAGAAATAAAGCCACACAACATTTTCACAAGATTTTAGTCACTATTTTCATTTTGTATCTGACAAAAAAAATGTAAAGTCTAAAGTCAAATGACCACTCATCAAAAACAATTTCATTGAGACACTGATTTGCAGGAAGCCTTAAGAGAAGTTTTTTTTTAATTTTAAAGACGTAGAAAAAAAAAGAAAAAAAAAGGAGTACCAACTTTCCTTCTTGCACTTTCTTCATCTTCATAAGTACACCAAAGTTTGCCTTTGTATAAATATGGCACCTCACTATTTTTATCCCAAACTCTTGTAGCACCATTCTTAAGAGCAAGGCAAGACTGAAAGAAAGTCATTTTGAAGAAAATGAATGTGTTTCAAAGATCTGGGAATAAATTACAATTTCCACACATAACTTTTTTTAGCAGCAAAAACATTGTCATGTTAAAAAAATAAATAAATCCCTTGTTGAGTCATAAACAACTTTTAAAAAAATTTGGGAATAAATGCAGTTTATAACAATAACATATTTTGGAAACCACTTTAAATCACTTTACAAAAAAAAAAAAAACAATTTTAAGCATCTACTTCCATAAAATATATTTTTTAAAATTAATTTAAAAGAGAAAATATCTCAAAAATTCGTTGCATTAAGAATGCCTTTACATTAATTACATTGCCATATTCAATATGTCTGTTCCGGCCTTCTTCAGGTGGTTGAAATTTTGAAGCGAACCGCACTTAATTTCGATCACTGGGAATACAATTCTCATTCCTTGAGTTACTTCCGGGTGTCTTAGTTATTTCCCTTTAACTCATTTGTTAAATGTTGAAAACAGAAAGACAACTGTCATAGATCCTAATCAAGAACAAGGATCACCATACTAATATCTCAAACAGAGAATGATTTCAAGATATCTAATAAATCGAAAACCCACATTCACCAGACAATATCTTAACTTCAATTTCTACCAGGCCACCACGCATACAATGTAAAGAAAGGGATTGTCTGCTGCTGGCAACATCGAACAAAAGTTATAAGTGGTTTACCCAAAGACATATGAACAAGAAATGATCAGTATAAGCAGCGCCTTACTACCTGGAGAACATGATAGCAGCTCCAATTTTACTTTTCAATGACCAAGTGTTTTAATTTGTTTCATTTAAGATCAACAAAAAGAAAAAGATTAACTCACTTCTCCATAAGAGTAGACACCTTTTTTGTGAAGTATACATCCACCATCTCCTCGGCCTACAGCTGATGCATGAACTCCATGTTTCTCTGGATCTTCCAGCAGAAATGTCCGGCCATAAGTGGATACACCAAACAAAAGCTTGCTAGCAGGAAAACCTTGGTCTAAGTAATAATCAATCAGTCCACTCTGAAATAACAAAAATAAAGAATTGAATTTTTTGTTATGTAAAATATTTTATTTTATTATTATTTTCAAGATTCTACAACATAACTATTGTTTGCGAATACCATTATTATTCTGTTGAGATGAGGAATTATCATTTGCTATTTAGACCCATATATTCATCTTTGTTTATGTACTCACAATATTTCGGTTAGTACTGATTTAATAAATCCATTGGTATTTTGGAGATGAGAGGTTGTCATTGTTGTATACTTTGCTATTCAGATCAGTAGCTTATCTTGGTTGTTATACTAACAATGTTTCAGTTGCTGCATTCGCTGACCTTCTTTAGGTGTTTATCTTCATATTCAGTAAATTTATGTGAATTTTCAATTCAATCAGTTATTGAATACCACAGAGAATGTTCTCATTTTGGTTTCCACGTTTAAGGGAGCTAACTCATATCAGTTATTACTCACCAGTCTTATATTTCTTTGTGTTGTTTATCTGTTTCTTCCACTAGAGTATATGCCTTTTCAGCACAAATAGACAGAGGGATTGAACCAGAAGCAATATTTATGCAACTATTGTTATACTCCATTGTAATTAGATCTCTTTCTGATTCATTCTGCATGCCAAAAGGATGTGAAGGCTATGAAGACAGGAAACAAAATAAAAAAATCGTTTTCTATGCATAGGCTCCAAGCATCATGTCCAGTGACAAAAGCAAGTCCCCACAATGGAAGAGACACTGGCCAATCACAAACGTTCCTGCAAAAAAAGGAGGTCTCTGGGGACTGCCAAGCCCACTTAATAGCAAGCCCCTTACAATGATTATCAGCAGGTAGCTGTGAAGGCCACCTGCAGACAAGCAGGGTTCTGCCACCATTGCCACCAAGACCGCTCCTCTCAACACGAGCATTACTACTACCAGGCTTGACTACTCACCTAACACTTCACACAAAATTCAGCAGAATATCTCAAAATCAACACCACCCAGCTACAAGCCACACACCTTTCTCATAACCAACACTGTCACCTCAGCAAACCTGACTCACTACACTGGCTGAAAACCCAGTTTCAACACTGTCAGGTTCCCACTGCCAGACTGTCAATATCAACACCAGCCAGCTACATCACTGTCACCTGTAAGATGCCTTGTATATTAAACAAATGCACATAGATCAGAAACCTAATCCTTTCAAAACCAACGCTTATTATAACAGTATCCATCTATCAGCTCAATGCATAAATGTAAATACAAAAAACAGCAAACCTTTGTGGCTCACTTTGCAATCAGACAGTGAGTTACTATTGGTGTGTAAAAAAAAAAAAACATGAAAGATTGCATTTAAATGTTGGTTTAAAAAAATATATGATCTAAACAATTGTTGGATTGATAACAATTCTTCTGAAAGTTATAGACAATATGATCAATGCCTATAATCATACAGTTCCAACATATTATTTATTTATTTCAATGAAACTTTCAGATATTTACTACAAATAAAAAAATCTTGTATGTGCAAACAATGATTATTTTTATCATTCCATTTGAAATTGTATGATGTTTTAAAATATTATTTCACTTATAATTTTACTTATTTAGATTAACAACAGATTCACTAATTAGGACGATTTCTGAACATAATCAAAGATATTTTTCTTTTAAAAAATAATAAAATGCTTTATTAAAAAGAGTAAGAGTACAAGTGAAAAGCAACAGCAGCTAGTCTAGCCAGTTTTGCTATAAGAAACAACAACAAAAAAATAGTAAAAGCAGCCATTTTTTTAATATAAAGACAGATGTACAATATTTTTCTTTAAAATATTCATAATATCTGTGTTCTCATATTTGCTTTTTAAAAAATATGATATTAATGCTAAAATATGACTGAATATCACAATATTTAAAAACAATGATAAAAATAATATATTTCAATGAAAAAGCAAACTTTGCTGAAGCCATTTGCTTAGGAAAAAAATAATGCATTTTGACAATTTTTTATGTTAATTTTTTGGTGAATAGATGAAAATAAGTTAAAAGTAAAACCTATTTCTTGTCTTTTAAATACAGAATATATCTATTTATAAAACAATAGAATTATAGAAGATTAAACATATTACTAAAAATCAAGAAAAAAATCTGATAGATACTGTGAAAATTTCAGCGAAGTGTAACATTCATGTCTGAAACAAAAAAAAATGTTATAGACGCCATTATTTTTAGTCTTTCTTTGCATATGGATGATGCTGTGATACAATACTTGTATTGTCAACAAGTATATTCCAGATAGGGTTTGATAAGTCTGTGTGTGTGTTTAAATCAGATTGAATTGAGCTTGGTTCAGAGAGATGTAGCATGAGTCTTAGAGTCAGTTTCATAGTTGTATAGCCAATATAATTATTTACAAAATTAGGATCAAGAATGCAGTAATGGAGGCTTTATTGATAAAAAAAAAAATCGAACACTCAGTAATGTCAACTATGAACATGCTAACAACATGTTTACCATATTTGGTACATAACACATACACACTACTCTACATCATGCATAACACCACACACATTGTTATACATAAAATAACATACATCCTCGAAAAATGGCTAAAAGTATAGCCAAAAACACTCGGATAAACAAAACATTTGGACAATTTTTATATAAATTATGTTCTCAAAAAAAAAATCATAAGTTTATGTTACATCGGGTAACAGAATTATTGAAGTAATACAAAACAACATAATAGTATAAAAGTAGGTGTACTGACAGGAAAAAGAAGTATTTACAAGAGGTGAGGATTAGTAGAATACAGAACAAGGTAATTAGTATACAGTATCGTCATATAGACGTGATAGATTGACTAGTAGAACACTTCCGGTCCAATACTGGAAATACCCGACTGACTCGCTCACTCGACTTCCTTCCTCGAGGTATAATCACTACTATTTTATATAGTGATTTGCATAGTCCATTTCCGTGGAAAGGTGGAGAGCGCCCCAACACCCTACTCCTAATATTTTTTTTTATTTTTTTATTTGACAGTTCTTTTAGTATTTTTTTCCTTTTTGGATCTATCATTAGTTGGTGGGTCACTTTTCTTTTCCTCTGGGACCTTCTTTCTTTTACTTCTTCTTGGGGCATTTGTAACTCAAAGGTGTCATATAACTCCTCTAAATTTTCTTCTTCCATTCACGGCGTGTCTGCAATTTCCTCCATTAGTCTTTCTTTTATTTGGTTTAGATGCCACCTATGAATGAATTTCGGTCCTTTTACCATGTATAACATGTTACCCACTCGTTCCTTAATTACACCTGGTTCCCAGGATGGTACATTGTTTTTGTAATTTTTAAAATAAACTTTCTTGTTTATGTTAAATTTTCTTTGGTGGGATCATGGTGGGCGTGTGTGCCTTTTTGCTAGGAATTAGCTTATCGAATACCAATCGAACCTTCCTAGCGAACATGAGTTCGGCAAGTGACAGTGCTGAAGGCGCGGCTTTGTTGGACGTTATCCTGTACATTTGTAAGAATAATTGAAGTGCCTTCTTTGTGAGTGTACCCGTTGCCTTTTTTAGCACCCTTTTCAGGGTATCCACGAATCTTTCCGCTAATCCATTTGAACGTGGATGATATGGTGGGATTTTTACGTGTTCCACCTGGAACGTTTCACAGAAATCTTTAAATTCCTTGGCAGTGAATTGGGTTCCATTATCACTAACTATGGTATCCACTACACCAAACCTGGCAAATAGTTCGTGTAATCTGTTAATTGTGTTTTCAGCTGTGGGTCTTTTCATCTGGAAGACCTCGGGCCATTTGATATAACTATCTACTATTACTAGATAATAAAGGCTGTCAATTGGACATGCAAAGTCTATGTGCACCCTTGACCAAGGTCTATCTGTCTTAGGCCAGGGTTTCTGTAGCATTTGCGGAGATTTTGCAGCGAGAGTGCATCCCTTACATTTACCAACCATGGTTGTAATATCTGTGTCCATTCCTGGCCAGTAAATGTAAGACCTCATTAAATTTCATTCGGTTAATTCCCGAATGACCCATATGGAAGTCATTTAGGATTCTTCTCTGCAATACCTTTGGAATCACTACTCTTTCACTGTAGAGTACAACATTATCGCAAAGTAAAAAAGTTTCTGATGTTTGCTCGTCCTTTTCAGCTAGTTTTGATTTTATATCCTTAATGTATTCATCTTTTTCTGCTTCCTTCTTAATTTCTCTCAATGAAACCAGTAACTCTAATTGTGTCAGAGTGTTCTCTACTTCATCTTCTGACCTTAACACAGTGATCACTGTGTCTTCTAGTGGTTCTACTGGTTTAGGGATAAGTCTGGACAGGCTGTCTGCGTGTCCGATCTTGTTCGATGGTAAATGCTGAAGTTTGAAATTATAATTTAAAATTATCATCCCCCACCTTAACAAACAGTTTGCAGTATATGTAGGGAGTCCCTTTTTAGAACCAAAAATCGTTAGCAATGGTTTGTGATCTGTCTGCAAAGTGAAGTATCTCTCATGGATATAACGATGGAATTTCGTAACTGCAAAAATTATTGCCAAAGCTTCTTTCTCAATCTGCGAGTAACTGCATTCCGCAGGGAACAATGATCTGCTCGCATGCGCGATTGGTTTAATTGATCTGTCATTCCACTTGTGTAGAATACAAGCGCCAATTCCGTGTGCGCTGGTGTCACAGGCTATTAATATTTCCAATTTAGGGTCATAGTACACAAGGAATAACATGATGTTAACATTTCCTTGATGTTTTCAAATGCTTGTTTGCATTCGTTTGTCCATAGCCATGCCTTGTCTTTTTGTAAGAATTCATTTAACGGCGCTCACAAATTATGTAAGTTAGGGATAAAATCCTGGAAGTAACTTACTAGCCCTAAGAAGCTTTGTAAAGTTTTTACATCCTTATGTTCTGGCATGTTACGAATCGCTGAGGAATGGTTTGGATCGGGTTTTTTACCGTCTTTGTTTATATGACCTAAGTATCTTATTTCCTCTAACAGAAAATCACATTTGTCTTCTTTAATTTTAAAGCCATAATTCCATAACCTCTCAAACACTTTATGTACATCTGTCTTATGTTCCTCGACTGTTACGCTCTTGATCAATATGTCGTCAAGGTAAGCGATGGCGAAGTGCGGCCCCAACAACATCGTGTCCATGATTTGCTGAAACACAGCTGGCGCCGTTTTTACTCCAAACGCCAGACATTCATACTTGTACAGCCACCTATGTGTATTTATACATAAGAGCTTTGAACTTTCTTCGTCCATTGAGGTTTGCAAATAAGCCTCACTGAGGTCGATCTTCATGAAGTATTTGCTGCCATTTAACCTAGAGAATACTTCCTCTGGGCTTGGTAATGGATAATGATAATCTTGAATGGTGTTGTTTAATCCCATCGAGAAATTTGCGCATATTTGAATATCACCAGATTTTTTCTTTATGTAAACCGCTGGTGCGGCCCAGTCACTATATTTGAGAGAACACCTAAGTTCGCCAGTCTATCCAACTCTGTGTATCTTTTTGATTGCAGCATATGGAGTATTCCTTTTCTTTTTAAATACTGGTTGAGTGTCATTTTTCAGTCAGATTTTAGCAGCCATTTTTGTGCATCTCCCTAAGCCATCTGAAAACACTTTGGGGAATTATTTTTTTATGTCTGACTTTAATTTTTTTATTTCATCAGTTTTTCATGAATGTTTTTGCATTATGAACTTATTGGCAGATCCCACAAGTTAAACTTGTTCATCCAGTTTGTGCCAAACAAGTTGTTGGTACCTTTCATCATGAACATTTTTAATTTTTTCAAATTAACGTTCAAAACCAGTTCACCTTCGAACTTGATTTTTTTCCCTGTTACAATTCTTGCAATCTTGCTTGACTTCATTAAAATTGTTTTTTTAATTTTTTCCACGTTTTGACGTTTATTATTGAAATATCCAATCCAGAATAAAGTTGCATTTTTATTACTTGATTTTGAATTTTAACTTGTAGGTATTTCCTTATATTTTGGCTTAGTTCTTCTGTTCTCGTTATTTTTACCTGACTTTTATTTTTGTATCTGCATTTAGACATTTTGTGTCCTTTTCTGTTACAGTTTCTACAAATCTTGAATTTAAACGGACAATCATTGTATCACTGCCATTCACCACAGCCATAACAAGCACTTGGGGGGGGGGTCTTTTTTCGTATTTCCTCCCAATTCTGATAGGAGGGTGACACTTTCGTCTAGGATACAGAGATCAAAAACGTGTCTTCCTTTTAATCCTTTTTACACTTGCTACTCCAGATTCTTCAAATTTTTTAGAATCCTCCTTGATACTAACACAATTTTGGCAAAAATCCGCTAGATTTTGTAGTGAAATGTTTTGTTCATTTCCGAGTTTGGTTAAAATTCTTCTCATTTCGCTGTCATTATTAGATACCAGGCCCTGCACGAAGATTAAGCATTTAAAATTATCAGCCGTCAATTCAGATAACCTAAAATCATCACGTTTTATTTACGATCGATGCGAAGGTTGTATAGTCTTCGTCTTTTTTCTAAAGGTTTAAACACTTCCACCTTTTATGGAATAGTGAAAGTCTTGGGTTGAATAATTCTTTGAGCAGACCTACTGCTTCGTCGAATTCAAGATCTCTTGTCCTTCTTGGCAGGATAAAGTCTGTGAATATATTATGCTCGTAAGTGCCTAATTTCCTGAGGAGCAGTCTTATTTTCTTTTCGTTTGACCAAGTTTTGCAGTCAATCTCATAGAAGTCTTGATAACGATGGTAATATCGTTCAAATGTTTTATCTTTGTCTGGGTTATATGTAAAGTTTTCTATCGTCGACCAGATTGCATTTTGTAAAAAAGTACTGTCATCATCTATGTTTTTGTCTTTCATGAGAATATGTATAAGTTCTTGAACCTCAACATATTTTCTGGTATTCTCTTCTTGTAATTTCTGTTGTTTTTTCTTGCTGTCTACTTGCATTTGTAACATTTGTTTCCAAATATTTTCCTCATTTTGAATCTGTCTTTCCTGTAGTTCTAGTTGCTGTTTGCGAAACTTCTCTTCACTTTCTTCCTGTCTTTGGATTTAATATTTTATGAGTTCTAGCATAGAAGCTTGAAATTGTTCCACTATATTTTTTTTTTTTGAGGAGAGAAAACATCTTTTATATAAAAAATTTTCCCTGGTTTGCACAGAGGGGAGGGTCAAAATTTTCAACACGTTTCTTCCCAGCACAACAAATTTTTTTCACAAGGAAAAAATTAATTATCATTATAGACCAACAAAAACTAGTCAAAAGTAACTTACAATTTCCAACTCGGTATACTGCTTTTTTTCGTATATTTTGCATTCGTCATCGTTGTTACAAACTAATATTGATTTTTCCTTTCTCCAAGCGTGTTCAAATTTTTTCTGTTGTCACTGTTTCGTTGTGACAAACTAATGTTAATTTTTCCTTGTTTCCTCCATGCATGTTCGAATTCCTTCGTCACCACTGTCATTGTGCGACGATTCTGGATTGTTTTTCTTCCCATGTGAGTTACGAATCCTTCATCGCCACTGTTGCGTCGGGTAACAGAATTATTGAAATAATACAAAACATAATAGTATAAAAGTAGGTGTATTGACAGGAAAAAGAAGTATTTACAAGAGGTGAGGATTAGTAGAATACAGAACAAGGTAATTAGTATACAGTATCGTCGTAGAGACGTGATAGATTGACTAGTAGAACACTTCCGGTCCAATACCCGACTCACTCACTCGACTTCCTTCCTCGAGGTATAATCACTACTATTTTATATAGTGATTCGCATAGTCCATTTCCGTGGAAAGGTGGAGAGTGCCCCAACAGTTTATATGAAAAATAACATAAAAAAACTTTACCATCACACCCTGTCAGTCATTTTTAATGAAACCTGCATAAAAATGCTGCCCAAATATATATATATATATATATATATATATATATATATATATATACACACAACAGTCTTTATTATATATACATATTCTTCACTACTCAATGACAATTATTGTAAAAATAAAATGATAAGGACAAGAACAAAAGAACAAACATGCATTAAGAGTTTTCATAACTGGTAGTAAAGTTTAATAACTGATAGTAAAGAAACGCAGCCTTGCTATTGTCTCTCTAATGAACTGAGCCAATGTTGCATCATTATTGTCTCTTTCTCCATGTGTGTGAAAGTCTTTATTATAATAGAGAAGATTACAAAAATTAAAACTAATGCAATGCAATATTTATAATTTACCATTTTATAAATAATTTAATATGAAAAAAATTTTTTTATTCATAAATTTTTAAAATTTACTAAATCATAAAAATATCAACTATAATGAAATTAAATCTTTATTTAATATTTTATGTCTAAATCAACTAGCAATTCACCAATGTTTTGTCAACCATTCCAAACACAAATCATCAGTTTTGTCAATTGCTTTTGTCAAGTTGCTTAGTGTCCACCCTTCTTTCAAGATTTCTTCATCAGTCAATACTTAACTGGCAATATTAGCAGATTTTCTAGGCATTTTTAGAAAATTAGCAATGTTTAAAAAAAATGTTGCAAAAGAATGTTTTTCAGAAACAGTATGAAGGAGGTTAACCATTAATTGCTTCTGTTTCATACCTTAGATTTCTATTGATTAAATTCTAAAAAAAAAACAAAAAAAACAAGAATCGAGGATATAAAATAATATGAGAAGAAAATGTGTAATATCTAGAAAATTCATGTTTATTTTATTTAAATAGTTCATAGATATTTTTATAAAAATTATGAACAAAAAAACTTGTTTTCATAGTTATTATCTATAAAATGGTAAATAATAAATATTGCATTGTAATTGGTTTGAATATTTTGTAGGTTTTTATAAAATTTTGAATAAGATTTATTTTCAAACTTATTTCTTTATAAAATTAATCTTCATAAAATGGTAAATTATAAAATGGTAAATTATAAATATTGCATTGTACTTGATTCATATATTTTATAATCTTGTTAATAAACATGGCCAAAATTTCAATATTATTTTGAGGATTTCATTTTATTTGACTATTAAATGTTCTACTTACTATTGGTAGTGTTTTGTATTTGTAAAATCTAAGACAATGAAGCAAAATAAATAACTGCAACAATTCTCTTAAATAGTGTTATACTTTGTGTCTGTCATACTTAAAATAAAAATGTTTCCACAAAAACTCACCACACTATACAGCTGATTCTCTCCTTTAACAGGGAAGAGTGCACTGTTAAAGCTTGTGACATTGTCCACATTTTTTATGAACATGTGAAAGTCATAGGTCATTGCTGTGGCAAAATCAAGAGTGCTATCAAAAAATATAAAATGAATGAAATTAACATGAAAACTCTCTAGTTAAAGTCCATTGAAGATACAGGTTAAAAAATGCAGTAATATCTAAATAAGTCAACTATGTTAGCTTTATTTTGCTTTGATTTAAAAAGCATATAGTAAACTATTATTATTTTGTATTTAATATGTTGGCAAGAGAAAACAAATTCAAGACAAAAATTTATTTAACAGAATCGTTTCTTATAACATATATCTAGAAATTCTCAAATAAAAATTGCTTTAAACCGAGAAGTTTACTTGTATATAACTAAGTTCATTTTTGCTTATAAAAGAAAACTTGGGGCATTTTATCTGTAGAGATAACATTTCATAAAAAAGATTAATTTTTTTGTTTAGGCTTATGGTTTTAAAATTCTTTATAAAATTTGTTCTGTATTGAACTAAAAAAATGTAATGATCTTAAGAACTAAAAATCTAGGAAAGATTTCTTGTCATGGTGTTAAGTTGGTAGATAGACATGTCCTATTTCATTTATCATTATCTACAGAATAAAATGATTCATCAAAGATTACAAATAACTCTACATGTAGGACTTTGTAGAGCATCTCTTGATAAAAAAAAAAAAATTCTTACTTACTTAGCAAGAACAGGCATATTATAATTATTTATTTTTGATTTGGAGTTTGGTAAAGCAGCAGTCAGTAGTAAGGGAGTTCGTTGCCAAGATTGTGACTCATTCATAATTGCTTTCCGAAATCCCTAGAAATAAAATTTGTAGGAAAATTGAGGTAACAAGTAAAATGACAAACAAATAATGAATTAAAATTAAAACAAGCAGCTGTAAAAGTTTGTAAATGAGTTATCTGAGAAAATGCAGACTATTACAAATAAAGTAATAACAGAGAATTTGGCAAGTTTTGCGTGAGGATAAAAAGGGTAATTTTTGTTTCGAAATTTAAATAGCAATTTTTATAATCTTTTTATTGTCATAGAAAACAAGTATAAAACACACAAGTTTGATTTAATTAATGCAGAAAATTTTAGTAAATTGCCAGAAATTCAACATCAACTCATTAGAAATTCTCAAAAAAATAAGATGAGAACATAACACAATTCTATAATGAAGAACTTTCATTTCATCTGAAAATTAACACATTCACTGATGCATTGTTATAGCATTGTTACTTGGCTGTTCTGGCTTGTTTTAAGAAAAATAAGACGCTGTCATTTACTAGAAATAATTGATTATAAAGGCACTGACAGCGATTTGTTATGGTTTTAATTGAATACTGTGCAGTATGTTTCATTAAGTTTTATCTGAGGATGTTTATTGATAAAAGACAACACAATGAACACATCTGTTGTAAAAAGACCTTTAGCTGGCGTATTCCTGTGATCCAACATTGCTAAGTATGGATCAGCCTTATCTTTCATCGCTTTCTGGAAGAGGTTTTTTGCCATCTTTGCTGCAGATTCTACTTTTCTATTTGCCTTGCTATTGTAAGGACTGACAGGTGTATATGTAAAACACCACTTTTTTGCAAAGGTGGAAAATTCCTGGCAACTAAACTGAGGTCCATTATCAGTGACCACCTGATCTGGTATCCCATGTCTTACAAAATGGTGTTTAAGTTTAGTGATCACTGTCTTTGCTTGAGTACTTGGAAGATGATCAATTTCCCAGAAGTTGCTCATGTAATCAACTGTGCAGAGATAGTCCCTATTTGCAAACCTAAAAAGATCTACCCCCACTTTTGCCCAGGGTCTCCCAGAAATTTCATGGACCATCAGGGGTTCTGCAGGATTAGCCACTTCGAATTTTCTACATGTGGAACATTTTGACACACAATCTCTGATGTCACTATTCATGTTTGGCCAGTACAAGCATTCTCTTGCTCTTCTGCAACATCCTTTGATCACTAGGTGTGTAGAAGGTAACTTTTCTTTCAACACAGTCCACTGAGTCATCGGGACTACTACTCGGTTTCCTCTGAAAATTAGCCCGTCTTGTACGGTCATTTCATTCTGCATGCTAAAATATGGTCTTACCTCTGGGTCAAGATTTGCCTTGTCTTCTGGCCATCTTTTGACAATTACTCACTGCAACTGCTGCATGCATCTGTCTTCCTTCATGGCAGAGCGTAATTCGAGCAGCCTTCTCTCTGTCACCGGAATATATTCAGTTTCCTTGACATCATCATCATCATCAATATGTTCACTGCTCACTCCATGGATGTATGCCCTTGACAGTGTATCTGCAAGGAACATCTTCCTACCCGCCTAGTACAGAACTGTAATGTTGTAAACTTGCAACCGCACCAACATATTCTGCAGTTGCTTTGGGCATTTCCCCAATTCTTTTTTCATTATCGCTTCCAATGGCCTATGATCGGTCAGCACTGTGACTTGTTGAACAAATGTATACTGGCGAAAGCATTCACATGCATAGACTACTGCTAATAGTTCTTTTTCAATCTGTGCATACTGAGTTTATGTGTCTGTAAGTGCTTGGCTGATATAGGCTAAAGGCTGACCCTCTTGCAGCAGTGCAGCCCCCATGCTCTTCTCACTTGCATCACATTGAATGACCAATGGTTTGTTGTGGTCATAGTATCTCAATACCGATGCTTCACTCACTAGCTTTTTGATTTTCTGAAAAGCCACTTCATGGATTTCGGACCACGTCCATGGCACACCTGTCTTCGTTAAATTTCAAATTGGAACCATCACGTCAGAGATATGATTATCTGATGCCAGATAATTCACAAATCCCCCCAATTGTTGAACTCCTTTTATGTCTGTTGGGCACGGCATATCCTTAATCGCTTGTACCTTCTCCTGATCAGGACGTAAACCCTCACTGGTTAGCATGTGTCCCAGGAACAATATGGATGTTTGCCGTAAGTTCAATTTTCCGTCATTCAGTCGCATCCCACATTTATGACATCTCTGCAACAGCTTTCTGAGTTTTTTATCATGATCGGCTGTTGCTTCTTCCATGGTTGTACCTTTCCCAACCACCAGAAGATCATCTGCTTTGTTAATGACTCCTTTCAAGTCAGCCACATTGTTAAATAGTACCTTTCATAATATCTCCGGAGCTGGAGCAATTCCAAAGGGTAAAACTTTCCATTGAAACCGACCATTGGAGTGGCAAATGTTGTCAAGCGACTGCTGGTTTCATCCAATTTTAGATGCCAAAATCCATCCCGTAGATTTAAGGTAGAGAACACTTTACTGTCAGCCAGTTCTGGGAGTAGATTGTCCAATACAGGTAACTGGAAATGTTCCCGTTTAAGAGCCTTAATTAGTGGTCTTGGGTCTTCACATATTTGTAGTTTCCCATTTTTCTTGACCACCAGCGCTAATGTGCTTACCCATGGTGTTGGCTCACTTACTGGTTCAATCACTTTCTTTTTTACTAGTTTTTCCAATTCCTCTTTCACTTTGCTTTTAAGTGCTACTGGTATTTTTTTTTTTTTTTATAAGCGTTTCACCCCGAGCAAGGCATGTCACTGCCACTACTGTGCAGGGGGCTACGTAGAGTGGAGAAAGGCTGATTAAATATAGGAAATAACAGAGGGTGGGTGATAGGCGGGTAAGGATACCGAGAATGAGGGTTGGGTAGATGAGAGTGTTGTGAGAATAGTTGGGAGTTAGTGTGATAGGAGGTGTCTATTGACCCTACATTTAAACACCTGGAGATTGTAACTGTCGGGAAAGCAGACTTGTGGAAGGGAGTTCCACAGGCGGGAAGCGCGAGAAAAGAAGCTGTTGGAGTAGAATTTACGGTTACATCTTATTTGTTTAACTGTAAAAGGGTGGGATCTAGTTGCTAATCTAGTATCTCGTGTAAATTCGTGCTTAGGCGGCACCAGTGATCTAAGCTCATCGGAGCAGAAGCCATGAAAGTACTTGTAGAAGAGGCACAGGGAAGCTACATCACGCCGGTGTGAGAGCGGCTGCAGCCGGTCTGCCAAGTCAGTATCAACCACGTTACAGATCCTCCTTTGTATTTTGTCAAGAAGCCCAAGGAGAGCAGCAGGGGCACCCGACCAGATATGGCAGCAATATTCAATACACGGGCGGATGGTAGATTTGTATATGTGCAGAATAGTTTCAGGCGGGAAAAATTTCCGGGCCCTGCACAGGGAGCCCACTTTCATAGCAGCAGATTTG
The DNA here is from genome assembly GCA_037127315.1 of Ascarosepion bandense. Classification (NCBI taxonomy): domain Eukaryota; kingdom Metazoa; phylum Mollusca; class Cephalopoda; order Sepiida; family Sepiidae; genus Ascarosepion; species Ascarosepion bandense. The sequence continues at coordinate 1,497,455 of JBBBDQ010002046.1, read as the reverse complement.
GCAATGGATTCAATATAGTCATTCCATTTGAGGTCCGCCGAGAGTGTAAGGCCAAGGAGGCGTAGTATTTTACTCTCTGGGAGGCTAGCCTGTCCCATGCTAATAGGAGGTAGATGCGATTGTCTATGGTGGTTAGTTGATAACAGCTTTGTTTTGGAGGCATTGAAATTTACCAACCATTTCCTACCCCAGGTCACTACGGATTGGAGGTCCCTTTCAAGTGCGGCAGCGAGGTTAACTTTGTCGTCCAGACCTGGTTTCTGATCGATGCGGGAGTAAATTGTTGTGTCATCGGCATACATGCCAACTTGGGATCTAATGGTGTCGGGGAGATCATTAATGTAGATCAGAAAGAGCGTGGGACCTAGGATAGAACCTTGAGGGACGCCCGCGTTCGTCTGGTAGTTTTGGGAGGCATGCCCATTTAATACCACCTTTAATGTGCAGTTAGAGAGGAAGGACTGGATGAGGTCAAACAGATGTCCAGTTATCCCATAGCTCCGCAGTTTGCACAAGAGGCCAGCATGCCAGACCCTGTCGAATGCTTTGGAGATATCCAAGGCAACGGTTTGGGCTTCACCATTCTTGTCGAGTGCCTGTTATATGTACTTGGTAATGGTCGTTAGCATATCAGCAGTAGACCTGGTGAAGCGAAACCCATACTGTTTGTCAGAGAGAAGCCCGTTGGTCATAAGGTGCTGAATCACCTCGGCGTTGATAATGGCTTCGAAAACTTTGCCAAAGATTGGAAGGAGACTAATAGGACGGTAATTGGCGGGGTCTGAGGGTTCGCCAGAATTCTTAAATATAGGTACTACGCAGGAGGACTTCCAACAGGCAGGAAAGCAGGAAGCAGATAGGCAGAGGTTATAGAGTTTAGAGAGGACAGAGGAGAGTTCTGGGGCACATTTCTTCAGTACTATGACTGGGATTCCGTCACCGCCGCTCGCTTTGTGTGGGTCAAGTTGCGCAATTATCTTGGCGACCAGCGAGGGTGAAATGTGGACGTTATTTAGTTGAGCCTTAGTTCTGGGTGGGAAGTCTGGTGTAGGTATTCCTAACGAGTCCAGTGTCGAATTGGTTGAGAATCTACGGGCAAAGCATTCAGCCTTGTCGGCTGGGGAGGTGAGAACTTCAAATTCATTGATTAGTGGGGGTATTGAAGTCTTGTTCCGTCTGAGCACGCTTTTGCAGAGACGCCAGTAATCTTTGGAGCCAAACTTAGAGGATGCTATGCATTGCCTAATTCTGGTAGCAAACGCCCTCTTGGCTTCGTTCAGTACTTTTTTACACTTGTTCCGTGCTGAGGTGAAAAGGCGTCTGTTTTGGTTCGACGAGCAGCTTCGATAGAGCCGGAAGAAATGGTTCCGGTGGGCAATAGCGGCCGAGCAAGCGGGTGAGAACCAGGGGGACGAATTTGGTTTTAGTTGGAATTTTCTGGTAGGGATAAAAGCATCGATGCCAGCCTTAACCCAAGAGGAGACTTCGGAGGCACAGTCTTCGACAGGAAGATCAAAGACGTTGTTCCAGGGGACGTCGCAGAGGAAGTCCCTGAACGAGTCCCAGTCGGCTCTTTGGTAGCAGTATGATATTCTGCTGGTCTGGTTTTCTTGGGTAGAGTTAGTGCGGATTGATATGTTTACAGAGACTACGGCGTGGTCAGAGTTTCCGAGGGGGCAGAGTTGCCTGGTAGTGCAGGAGTCTGGGATGGAGGTAAAACAAAGGTCGAGTAAAGAGTCCCTTCTGTTAGGGTTTTTTAGAGAAACGCGTGGGGAAGTCCACCACTTGCGTTAGAGCTTGGGCTATTGAAAAGTGCATGGTGCGGATCCCAGCAAGGTCGGGGGCTGAGTTTTCAAGCCACTTGGTGTGGTGGGCATTAAAGTCGCCAAACACAAATATATGGGCAGATGGGTGAGAAGAAATGGCCCTGTCGATGTTAGTCGAGATGCAATCAAGTAACGTACAGTCAGAGGAGGAGGGGGAGCGGTAGAGGAAGAAGAGATAGCTAACCGAGCTTAGAAGTGAGAGACGGAAGCACATGAAGGAATGATCAAGGGATTCAAGAGGTGACCCTGGCTAGGGGGAGTTGTTCGCTGACATATACACCAAGCCCATGCATATGGACATTGGAGTCCTTCCTGAAGAGAGGAAGGTAACCAGGAACGAACAGCTCTGAAGAGGGGATAGAAGGGTCAAGGTTAGTCTCACATATAGCTAAGATATCGGGTGAGTTAGTTAGAAGGAAAGACTCTACACTATTAAAGTTACTGCGAATACCTCGTATATTTGTGAAGGTAACGCAGATAGGTTTGGGCGATTTACGACTAGCTGGTTTAGGCTTGCTATTCCCCGTGCAGATGCTACATGAGGTGTTCTTACTTGAAATACATCTTTGAATTCTTTTATAATTATGTCCGGGTGTTGGCTGCTGAATTCATCTGATTGAGATACTTTGGCAATCATCTTATTGACTGTGATGAGGGCCATCTTCTGAATTGCATTTGCCCCAAGTAGTGGATGAAAATCCTCCTTTATAATAACAAACTTTACTGCATATTTCTATCCCTTTTTGGGGGTTTTTCATTTTAACCCGACACTCCCCTAATGGTTTCATCTCTGCCCCATTCCACATCACCAGAGTCTTATTAGAGTGTTCAAGCATTTGTCCCATTACATGCTTCTCATTCAATATATTGACAGATGCGCCACTATCAAGCTGAAAAACAACTGGCTTTCCTTTTCACCAACACTGAAAAACAATTGGCTTTCCTTTTCACCAACATTTCTTGTCTTACAGCATTGACTTTTTCCCTTATCGTGACACTGTCAACCTGTCCATAGTCTGAACCACTACTACTGCCATTGTCAGAACCCTCTGGTGTTTCGACTGTCTGAATATTCTTTTTTCTCAATGATCTGCATTTCACAGCAAAGTGGTTCTTCCCACCACATTTGAAACATGTTTTCCCAAATGCCGGACATGACTCTTTACTTGGTTCATGTCGCAATGTACATGCCCATGCCCTACACACTCTGTCTCTTTGTGCTGAAGGTTTTCTCTTGGGTTTGAACCCGACTGTTTACTCCTTCAGGTCTCAGGATTCTGGACTGTAGCGTAGCGTTTTCTGATAGCTTATATATGTCTATGCATTTTTGTAAATCTAACTGTCTTATTTTCAGTAATTCTGCTTGTATATGGGGATTATGTATTCCAAGAATTATCTGATCTCGCAGTACTGATGTCACAAAAATTACTCTTTTCACCAATGTCCGAAGTTTCCGACTCCCCCTGTTTCCTGGTATGGAAAATGTACCGTTCGTATGTTTCATTTTTTTCCCCTATAGTGTATCTATCAAACACCTGAATTATTTTGTCAGGTGTTCTCTCCTCTTCAGGAGTTACGAACTGAAACCCATAATACACCTTCAATGCCTTGTCTTCCAGTGTATGAAGCAAAAGTGTCATTTGGTACTGTACCGGCTGTCTCGACAGATACGTGATAATAGCGTAATTATGCCATTTCAGTTTTAAAAGTTTCCAGTTTACTGATAAATTATTTTCCATGCATAGGGGTGGTGGAGGTATGATGCCAGCCACAGGTCTGTTTGTTTCATCTAAGCCAAGCTCCAACATTTTTTTTCTTCCTCTACGTGCCTCCAAATTAAACTTGAAACAATAACAATTAAACATTACTTATCTTGGTTTGTCTTTTGAAACACATTCCTTATTTTCTCTTCCTTGCTTGGATATCCTTTCATCCCACCGCTGCCACCATGTTTCATTAAGTTTTATCTGAGGATGTTTATGGATAAAAGACAACACAACAAACACATCTGTTGTATATCATGGTTCTTTATTCAGGGGCCCGGAACCCACAACACCAAAGAAGGTCCTTCACTCAAAAATGGTGAAGACCCTACTTCAGTCCCTCATGCAACACAGTACAGACTAAGCTAAATGATATCCCCGATACAAAATGTAATAAAAATACGTCAAAGTAGTTTGGACTGCTATTATATTTTTACAATGGTTTTGAAATCATACTAAGTACTAGTTAGTTTCTAAGACAAACATTAGTGAATGATATTTCATAACGTCTTGAGAATGTATGTCAACAGCAGGCAATTAAATTTTTGTCCCCAGCAGTGGAAGTGTTGACTACAAAAATAAATTTTCATAGTTTTTATCATCATTATAAAATTAATATGGCCAATTTTTCTTTCATATTTGATTTTGTAATGTCAAGATTACTAAAGTTATAAAAACAAACTGCCAGTTTTTACCTTTTCAGTTATGAATAAAATTAGAAATTTTATAACAATTTTCAAACATAAGTTTGCATGAATTCAGGACAAGTTTTCTAAAAGCATTCAATAAGTTTTCATCCTGTAAACACATAGGGAAAAATTGTAGACTTACCACAAGAAAATTGGAATATTTTACTTTTGCAGATGCTGGAGGGAATTCCCAGTCTAAATCAATTCCATCAAACCCGTATTCACGTAAGAAGCTAATGGCTTGTTTGTAGAAACTGATAAAACCAATAAACAATTTCATATTTCAATTTTGTAGACATTAATTTCATATAAACGTTTCAATTCAATAATGTCTGTCAGAAAAAAGAAGATCAATAATCATTTTTTTAAATAGAAAAACCCAAAAGCATTGTTACAAAAACAATTGCCATCAAATGTCAGAAATTTTTTTAAAAGCCTTGATTTAGATTTTTTTGACATGAAACTGTGCAATGTTGAAGTTTGATTTTCAGGTTAAGTTTCAAATTTTGTGAGTGCGTATTATATGTTCGTGTATGTCATGTGATCAATTATGCATCATAATAATAAATTTATGATATTCCATAGAATTCAACAAGGAACAACTTGAAAATATAAACTGAAAGCTAAGGATTTCTTCTTGAAGATTTGCAATGAATTTAATGCCAAAAGGATTATTTTTATTCAAATTCAGATAATAAATTTGTTATATGAGATGGAAAATGATTTTTCATTATAAACTGTGACATTAGACAAGACGTAATTATAACTGCATTGAAATACTAAACATTTGCTTGACAGTTTTCAAAAAATAAATCAAAATTTTTTTTATTATTTTTTAAAAATTGGAGATAACCTATAAACGAGATTTCTGAAAGTGTGACACAATTTATTTTTATTTAAAATTGGACAATATATTTTCATGTAAGAGAAAGATGTAGATTGATACAGTCTATAGTAAATCGAAGCTGTTGATAAGAATTTCATGCTAAGTTGGAAAAATATAAATTCAGTTACATTAATATAATTTTTTTTATGTTGTGAATTATTAATTTTAAAAAAATCTGTATTTGTTTATTATGAGAGCAATAAATGTATGTTTTGTTGAGATGAACAGAAATAGTGATAAGAATGTTTTGCATCAACATTAAATATGGGTTTTATCTGAATTTCTGAGATAATAAAGTTAGAATAACCTATTAGCTTAGAGAATTAGTTAGTGTAGTTTGGTGACATAGCAATTGTGAGTTCAATTCCTGTGTTTGGTAGTACAGACCTAGAACCAGTGGAAACAGAGCAAGAAATAATATCTCCAAAGATGGACAGAAGAATGAGAACAATCTACCTCTACAGATTGAATGAAGGGTTCAGTACAAAATTCCATGATGATTATCTAGATCAACTGGCATCTGAAGAAGGTTGGAGGGCACAACAGATGAAACATTGGGATAATAACAACAATGATGAAGATACTAGTCTGAATGTAAATAATAAATATGGCATACTGTTTTTGCAGACATTTGAAGCTATATGTATTTTTATCTCAGATAATCAAATAATAAACTACACAATATTTTCATACAATAAACTTTATTTCATTATAAACTTATGCATCAGCTGATGGCTTTCAATGACAACAAAGAAAATCAAATTTCTATAATAATGAGCAAAAGGAAATATCAAGATCTCACAAATGTCTTTCAGTCACACAAACCTTGTCTCTTTCATACAGATCTTTAATTTTCATTGCATAGATCTTTAATTTTCATTGCATAGATCTTTAATTTTCATTGCATTGCTAATTCAATACATAGCAATGCATAACTATTTTATGGAAAAAAACTGACAAAGTAGAAAAAAATTTTTGTGCGATACGTTTCATCTTATCGGACTTCATTAAGCTACAGTGATGTTTATGTTGATGTGATTACACATACACATGAAGGAAAGGAAGATACTGAGAATTTTAAATTTAAATGAATTTTTTTTCATATCTGTTTTGGGCTTATAGCTGAGTTGATTTCATTGACTTTCTTTTTCTTTTAGCACTTGTTTACATTACTTTTGTTATTAAATATCCCACAAGAAAGGTGAAATGTTGTAAGAACCAGTATGTAAAATTACTGTAGATGGTCTAGAGATTAAAACACTTTTTATACAGTTTTGTCTTAGTAAATTGCTTTCTAAAATCAGCTAGTCTATATACCCAAAAAATATATTTTAAGAAAAATTTACTTTAAAATTCTGTGTAGTCGCATCAAAATAAACATAATCCAGTGAAAGTCTAAAGGATGAAATGTGTCACATGAAAATTTCTTTCACTTTGTTTTTCTAAAATTGTTCTTAATGTATAAAATTGTATATATTGTTTTCCTATAGCAAGCCTATGTATATATTCCTTATACATATGTCTTGATATATCTGTTTCTTATACATATGTCTTCATTGGTTAAGCAGACCTATGTCTTGTCAAGTAGTGTTTGTGTGCATAATTCATGTGTTTAACTGTATCATAACTTTACTTTGTCTATGCAGGATTCAGATGATAATGTATATTTGTGTGTGTGTGTCTCATAGGCATCTTTATTTTTGTTTAGTGGTTGCACAAATGTTGAACTAGGGACATTTTGTGTGAGGGTCATTGGTTGTTGTAGTAGTAGTAGTAATTCTTTAAGTATGGATTTTATAAAAGTTGCTGATGTAATAAAATGTGCTTGAGATTTGTTTATAGATGTAAAATATTTATTAAAACTACAATTTTCTGTGTAAAAAATCATGTGGCATTTATAAAATCAAACTTATGGCCAGTTTTATGGCAAGTTTAAAGGATTATTCTAATGTAGGTCTCTCTTACATTTATAGATGCAGGCTTTTAGATTACTAGATGTTTCGTTAATGTAACTATTTCTAAATTACAGGCATTTTATTTCAGAATTCCCAGCTTCTGATGTGGTGTTGGATCTATTTTTCTTCTTAATAATAACTCCGATCATGTTAGAGGTGATGATAAAGATCCTAGAATTTCAAATATATTATCATTGTATTAATACCAAACTAAACTCTTTAAATGTTTATAGTTTGCGTAGCAGATATTACATTATTTTTAGTACATAAATTACATGCAAATTTGAATTTTGTCAGTCCTGTTTGTAATCAAACAGAAATAAAATCTTCCTAACCAATCAGAATATAAAATTATTCCTGTTCAATCAACAAACAATTCTTTGTAAACTCTTTTTGGGAGTTTTTTTTTTCAGACTTATAAATCATCAGAATTTTTTTTTTTAGTAACAAGTTGGTATTTTTTCGCTTTTGGCATTTCTAAATTAAATACTCAATTAACCTTCATGAATCTATTTTCCTGTTGCTAATCTTTTAACTTTGCCATTTTTAGGATGATTCTGCTACTTCATTCAGTTAGCTTTTCTACATTTTTATCTGCTGCTATCATTTGACTTTTATACATAAACTCACACACACACACACACACAAGTGGATATTTTTTTATGTATAAATAAACATTTACATTACTTTATTCTGTTTACTTTTTTGTGCATTAGCATTTGTAATTTTTATAATTAAGTTTACAATAATAACAGTGAATTTCATTTAACAAACAATATGAATTTTTAGTTGTGTCTCCTGCTGTTTATATTGTACAGAAAAGTTTTCGTTTTTAGACCCAACTAGAAATTTACATTGTTTATAAAATGAAATTCATTGTTAATTTTGTAAATTCTGTTTTATCTTTTTCAATTTTCTCACTGTTTATTTTTGGCTGAAATTGTTGTTCAAATAATTTTCTATTTCCACTGGTTACCTTATTGATAATAGTATTATTCCACAAACCTTTCTTAGGACAGAACTACTCCCAAACACTTTCTTAAAACAATATTGACCTCAAAACAATCAATAGTAACATGCATTTTTGTATTAAGTTTTAACAAATAATGCTGATATTTGGCCTTGGTAATAAATTCTGTTGTGAAGGTATGAAAAAAAAATATTTTAAAAAATAACAATGTTCAAATGATCTGTAATTCATTAACTTGCCTTTTATGAACATTCTCATCTGAATTCACTAATGCTGGGAAGCCTTCTTGCACAGACAAAAGAACTTTAAGTTGAGGATTCACATACTTCAAGTCATTCATATTACCATAAAGTTTCACATCAGCTGGAGTATTTTCAGTTAATTTGTTTTCTTCAATTTTGGCAAATGCAAAGACAAGGTGTGTACACAAATGAGGGTCGATATCAGTGACATTAAGAAGGTGAGCCCTTGGAAGATAATAGCAAACCAGTTTTTTAGGCATCAGTTCCACTGAATCTGTTTCTTTTTCTGGAAAAAAATGGCAAAGTTAACAAATTGGTACTTGAAAATTTGGAACAGCTGAAAAGCATTTTTAATTTAGTACAGACTTCATTCACTATCCTCTATGAGCAATACCCTAACACCATAGTTTCCATCATCTCCTTCAAAGTGGTATTTTAAAGAATATTGTAGAAACTAAGTATTATGGTGGATTTTTCCTGCCCCCCTCCAAAAGAAAAAATTGTGGGTAGCCCCTCAAAAGGTTAAATTCATTGACTAAGTAGAAAATAAAGACAAATTTCTGAAAGGATCATTTTATCAGTGTTTCATCAGAAATAAAATTTCTGAGTGGAGCTTTTCACCAGAAATCTGTTTGTAAAGCAAAATAGTGTGAAGGAAAATGATGAATACATATAACAAAAATGCAAATATTGATTTTTTTTTTTTTTTGCTTGGCTGTAATTTTACAAAAACTTTCATTTTTATGAGTAAAAAGCAAAGCTAGTATTTAATTGACATATGTTAATTTAACATCTGTATTAGAGCATAAAAACAACACCAGAACAACTAATTATCTTTCCTACCTGATCAAATTACTACTATTGTGTTCATTTCATTGAATCTTGTACATGTCATAAGCTGTAAATTACATGATGACATTTATTAGACATGTGCAAAAGAGACTGACTATACAATTGAAAACTTTTTTTAGAAACTTTTGCCCATTTCTAATAAAATGTCTGAATATTTAGAATTTGTTCCCGTGATATCTGAGAAGTTGAACTTTTTAATTTTTATTTATTCCTTATCTTAGAAACTACCTAAACAGTTCAACTTTTAAACTGAAGGCATTATCAACTGATGTTTTACTGAGATTAGTGGATATAATCAATTATTGATTTAAACTTCTAACGATACAAGTTCATTCATTTGAGACTAAATAACTAATTAGAAATTCTGTGAGTTATAGGGTTACTATTTACAAAGATTCATGAGGTTACATTATTTCCTGGTGTATTTGTCTGCAAATAAATCTCAAAGAACAAGTCAAAACAGTGCTATATTTGCATGCATACTTCTTGAAAAGAGGAGGTGAAAATGGTGACCACTTAGTGCAAAGAATGCATAATTCGTGCATGAAAAACTTCAGTGAGTATCATACTGTTCAAAAATATTACATTTAAAAACTTAAAATTTGTTATATTTCCATATTTTTTTTTATTTATCTATTTGGCATGTCTATTTGTGCAACTGTTTTTCAATGTTTAAGGGTTTAGCTTGACAAACTTACAAGTACCTTAAGATACATTTTTTAATTCCAAGTAAATTCAAATAAAAATTAATGATTCATACAGATGAATAACATTAAATAGTTTCAAAAGTTGTTCTATGGAATTCATTCTTTATATTACTTTTATTGGAAAATCTGTTTTAAAACCTTTTGCATATCAGAAAGTAAAATTTGTTTTTTGGGGCTTTTTTTTTTTTTTGTAAAATAAAAGAGACATATAGAAATGATAATGATTCTTTTCAAAATTATGAAAAAATTTCAGTTAGAAAAAAGAAAAAAATTAAAACTAAATACATTAACATGCTGACTGCTAGAGGTCAATTTTAAAATCTGACTTCAAGCACTAACTTTATAATAATAGCCAACTTAAGGAATAAAACATTTTTATGAGATGGTTTATAGCTTCAACTGAAGTTGCAATATTGTTTTCACACTAAAACTATCACTTATCATTGTTACCAACAGATGAAAATATATCAGAAAATGCCAAGCACAAGTCAACTCGTAATTGTCATTAGATAATTTGTAGTTGGCATCCTAATAAAAACTACCAACTACAAGCTATTTTGTACTTGGCAGTCAATGTGTTAATTGATATTTATAATGCCAATCATAAAAGGTTAGGTCATGTCAACCATCTTTTTTATTTTTTATTTCCGAAGATCTATCTTGAACTACTTCAGATTTAGTAGATGATTAATTCCTCTTCCTTTTTAGCAAAAGTTTTTTTTAAATCATTTCACTCCAAGCAAAGCAATAAAGCACCCAAGATTCAAGGGTTTACTGAGTGTGAGAAAAAATTTAAGGAAAAGAAAAACATTATTAAGAAAAAAGAACAATAAAAGAAGCATTAAGAAGGAGAACAATGATTAACATTGCATTTAAATTTTTTGAAGCTCAAAGTTGACTGAATACAAGAAGCCAGAAGAGAGAAGTGTGAAAGAATCATTAGCAGAGAACTTATGATTAAATCCATTTCAAGTGTAAAATGATGAAATCTAACTGTCAATCTAATAGTGCACTTAAATTTGTAAAGTCAAGGTACGAAAAAGGAAAGCTCAGCAGAACAATTATCATGAAAATATTTATAGAAAAAGCACAAGGAAGCTATGTTACAGTGATAGGAAAGTGACTGAAGCCGAGATTCTAGGTCAGGACCTATAACATTGCAGATTCTGTTAAAACCTCTAATACATAGCAGAAGCACCAGATCAGATGTGACAGCAATATTCAATGATTGAAAAAAAACGATTGACTTATAAATAAATAAGATTTTGTCAAGAAAAACTGATAAAAATGAATTAACTTTCCTAGAAGCAAACCTAGCAATTGATTCAATACAATCTTTCACTTCATATCAGTGGAAAACTTTAACCCAATAACACATAGTGAGTCTCTCCCAGAGGTTGGCATCAACCATGCTGATAGAAGACAGAAAAGGTTCTCCGAGATGATTAAAAGAGAGCAGTTTCATTTTGGAGATGTTAAAATCAAACAAATTCTAACCCCAGTTAACAATGAATAATAGGCCATTTTGAGATCAGCTATCAATTTAACCTCATCAAATCAACCAGACTTAACATTAAGATAGGAGTAGATAGTTATGACAACAGCATAGATACTGAGTTGAGAATTGATGACATTAGGAAGGTCATTAATGAAAATTATGAACAATGTTGATCCCTGGGGGTTAACCACATTAATGCAAAAAATGATCTAGAAGAGTAGCTAATTGAGATAACTTTCATTTCATGATTCAATAAGAAAAATTGAAACAAAAATTTATCCACAAATGCCATAAACTTTCAACTTGAGAACCCTGTCAAACACTTTTTAGATCCAATGTAAGAGCCATTCCATCTTTCTTTTCTAAAGTTTGATAAACTCTTTCAGCAATAACTGTTAATATCAGCAGTTGACCTAGAGAAGTGAAAGCAATTCTGTTAATCTGAAAGAAAGCCTTGGGAGATTAAATGTTTAACCAATTTGGAGTTGATTAGAACCTCTAGGACTTTGTCAAAACAAGATAGAAGGCTGATAAAAAGATCAGAATGTTCACCCAAGTTCTTAAAAACATGGACTACAGAAGATTATTTCCAATAAGCATGAAAGCAAGAAGCAGTAAGGAATTTATGGTAGAATTTAGAGAGAACAATAGCCAGTTTGGGAGTACATTTCTAAAGAACTATTATAGGGATACTATCAAGTCTACATGCTTTGAGGAGATTCAGTTTAGAAATGATAGTAAAAACCATAGATGAAATTATATGTATATCATACAGTCGAGATGAAATTCTAATTGGAGAGTCAAGTAACGATATTCCAAATGAGTCAAGAGTAGAATTGGAAAGACTTTTAAGGAAAACATTCTACTTTATCAGCAGAAGATGACATCACCTCAAGTTGTGAATAGAGAGGAGCGATTTACATACTATTAAAGAGCTACCAGTAGTCACAAGAATAACACATGTTAGAAGCTATACAATGTCGCATTCTGTTAGTGAACAATGATTTAACATCTTTGAAGACAGATTTACACTGTTGTGTCTGTTGTAATCATAACTATAATGTTGGTACAACCAGAAAAAGTGATTCTGGTGGGCTATAGTGGCTGAATAGGCAGGTGTGAACCAAGAAGTTAAAAAATATTAAATTGTGAGTAAATAATAAGTGTAGAGGATTTTTAGGTCCTTTACGATTTATATTATGATTCATCACAACAGCTCCAATTTGTAACCAATATAAATAAATATGTATATTCAAATAAATACAGCATTAGTCAAAGCATCTAATAGTAATATACATAAAGTAAGAGGAAAGAGTTGTTCCCCTTTAACTGTTGACCAAAGTAAGTCAATTAAATGAAGAAAGTTTTTTCTTGCTCTGAAAAGGTTTGTTATAATTGTTAGAAAGATTTTCATGTAAGAACAAATAACATGAAAAATACAATTATTTTGAATGTAATTGTAAGTAACACAAATTTTGGTTAAGAGTTCAACGTTCAAAAGTTCTTGGTGAAAATGTTCAGACAGAAGACAAAGTTCTGTGTCTGTGTGTGTTAAGGAAGGTTTGAGTAGAGAAACTTACGTGGAGTCCTTTAGCCAGCCTGTTGGTCTACTGCAAGCTTGCTGAAAGTTGCCATTTATAACAAAAGTGAGCGACCAATAAAAGGGAAATAACCTCCGGGTCACAGAGGTTATGGCCCCTGCAGATCCCGAGGGAAGATATAATAAGAAGGGACACAAAGCACACTAGCAGGGTTCGTCTTCGCTCTCCCATTAATCCTCATCCATCCTGTGAATCCAATATGACAAGCATCGGTCGTCTAAAACACCAAACATTACATTGGTGATGAGGACAGAGTCATTTACTCAACAACAACAAAAAAAAGACAAAGAAACGCAAAAAGTGACAACAAACATTCCAACGTGCTACATAACAAACATGGCCGCTCTATCACACTATCCGAATTCGACTGTGAATCAGAAGCCAAAGCTGAAAGATGGACAAAATATGTCAACAGATTAAAAAATTATTTCATCGCACATGACATAGAGAATGATAACAGACAAAAAGCAAGCCTGCTAACGTTTGTTGGCGAAGCGATGAACGACCTTATCGACAAACTGCCGCCCGAACAGATCACACCAGGAGAAAACGAAACACATTTCGATAAACTCGTCTTGGCTGTGCAGAACCACTTCAACCCACAGATCAACATGAAATATAACCGGTTTGTGTTTCAAAAGCTGAAACAAACTACTCCTAACAGAGGATTTTTACCGGAAATTAAGAGGCAGCAGCCATGTGTCACTTCGCAGACATAAATGCTGAAATAAAATCCCAGCTAATAACAGGCTGCTTATCTGAGAAAGTCCGCCAAAAAGAACTAATGAACTCAAATATGTCCTTAAGCAACCTAATAAATTACGCCAGAACAATGGAAACTATGGCAACACACTTAGAACGAATGCACCTAGAAGACGCCAACGTCACTACTGGAACTACCACTGCACAAGTGAACAAAGTCTCGTATGAACAGCAACGGCCACCCAACCCTCACCAGCTAAACAGGTGCAGAAATTGCAATGGGAAATACCCACATGAATAGGGACCAACGTCTTGCCCTGCATGCTACAACCAGTGCACCTATTGCCGGAGATGGGGGCATTTTATCTCTGTCTGTTTCAGAAGACTAAATGACGAAAACAGACAACGGAGAACAAATCATCCCCCACGCTCACAAAACCAAACCCGTCAACGACCGGTGAACTGCATTGAGGATCATCAACGGGACTCAACCAGCGACAGTGACACTGAATATGTATTCCATACAGGTAAGATGAAAAACCTTCCTTGCTTCAATGTATCTTTTGGCAATAGCCACCAAACGTTTAATGTATTAGCAGACTCAGGCGCCACCCTTAACGTCCTATCTGAAGCAGACTTCAAGTGCTTAAGACGAACACCCCACCTTCGACCCACAAAAACTGTAATATAGTGTCAAAGGAACCACCCCGGTTCTAGGTCAATTTAGCACACTTCTAGAGTTTGGGGGTATCTTTTGCCAAGCTGATATACACATAATAAAGGGCCCAGAAAAACTCATCATCGGCTGGGAAACATGTAAAAGGCTCAAACTACTGTCAGCGAACAAGCTCTCAGTTAACCACATCAGTAACTCTGATGCACAAACCCCACCCTCTACCTGGAGGACTATGCAGACCTGTTCAATGGTCTAGGTAGACTAAAAGGTAAGAAAGTTCACCTACACATAGACGAAAACGTGCCACCCATTGCTCAGAGATACCGCAGAGTTCCCTTTCAAGTGAGGAAAGACATAGAAGAACTGATACGCAAAGATGAGAAACTGGGAGTAATTGAAAAAGCAGATGGACCGACACCATGGGTATCTCCTATTGTAGTGGTACCAAAAAAGGACCAAAAGAAAATCAGGGTTTGCATCGATATGAGAGCAGCAAACAAAGCTATTAAAAGGGAATGGCATCCAACCCCTACACTTGATGAGCTGAAAACTATTCTATCAGGAGTTAACATCTTCAGCAAATTAGACCTCAATCAGGGTTACAACCAATTGGAATTAGCTGAAGAATCCCGATACATAACCACCTTTGCAACACACCTAGGTCTGTACAGATACAAAAGGCTATTCTTCGGTGTCAACTCTTCCAGGAAGAAACCAGCCAAGCACTTGCAGGGATTAAGGGAGCCATCAACATCAGTGATGACATCCTTTGCTTCGGATCAGACCAGCAGGATCACGATAAAAACCTCCATGCAATATTCCAACGTCTTCACGAAAAAGGCTTCACCCTGAATGGGGGCAAATATGTGTATAACAAGAGGTCACTAGAATTCCTTGGACACACCTTCGGTAATGAAAGCATCAGCCCAAGTAATCTTAAAATAAAAACAATCCTTGGACTACCCGACCCTAAAAATGCATCAGAAGTCAGAAGCTTGTTGGGGATGACCAACTTCTGCAGTGCCCAATTCATTCCCAACTATGCAACCCTGACCCATGAACTCCATCAGTTAACAAAAAAAATACGCAGTGGTCCTGGACTGAACGCCACACTAAATGTCTAAAAAACATCAAGGAAGCCCTGAGCAAAGCATGCTCACTTGCCTACTTTGATCCAAACAAACACACTGAGATACACACCAATGCCAGCCCGGTAGGCATCTCCGCTGTGCTGTCCCAAAATGGACGGATAGTACAGTTCGCAAGCCAAGCACTATCCACAGTCAAACAAAGATACTCCCAAACAGAACGTGAAGCACTTGCTATCACATGGGCATGTGAACACTTTCACATATATATTTTCGGAGCCCCATTTACTGTCAACACAGACCACAAACCCCTAACATCTATTTCAACAATGCCAGCTCCCAACTGTCAGCACACATCGAACGTTGGGTTTTGAGAACACAACCATACGACATGACAGTCATATATCGACCAGGCCATGACAACCCAGCTGACTATCTCAGCCGCCATCCAATGCGCCTGCCACCAAGCGGCAGAGAACAGACAATAGCAGAGGAATATATAAACTACATTCTCTCAACTTCAACCCCCAAAGCAATGACAACTGATGAAGTTGCAATAGAAACTGCAAAAGACAAGACACTTACCAACGTCATCCAAGCTATTCTTACCAACAAATGGCATGGTGTTGAGGACGGCATAAGCAAAGCAACATTCCACGCCCAGCATGCCAACCGTGCCGAACTATCACTAGCACATAAGGACAGCATAATTCTCAAAAGGCGCCAGATAGTGCTGCCTGAATCACTACAGAACAGGGCTGTCAAATTAGCACACGCCGGACAGCAGGGCATTCTGAAAACCATGGCCCTCCTCCGAGAAAGGTCTGGTTCAAGAACATGCAGCCCCTAGTGGAAGAAAACATCAGGAACTGTCACACCTGCCAGATCAGTACCCACAAACCGACAAGAGAGCCACTGCAAATGTCCCCACTACCAGCAGCCCCATGGGCGGAAGTCAGTGCTGATTTTGGACACCTCCAAAATGGAAAGTACCTTCTTGTTGTCACAGATGAATACTCACGCTATGTTGTTGTCGACATCCTAGACTCCATTTCAACAACATCAGTCATACCCCGTCTGGACAAGATATTCACTAAATTTGGAGTGCCAGTCTCCCTCAAAACGGACAATGGCCCACCATTCAACAGCTATGACTTCAAAGCCTATGCCTCCATCACCGGATTCAGGCACAGAAAAATAACACCACTATGGCCCCAAGCCAATGCCAAAACAAAACGTTTTATGCGCACTGTAAAAAAGTCCATCAAAGCCACCCTAACCAAAGGCTGAAGCTGGAAGCAGAAATTATTCAAATTCCTGCTGGACTACCAGACAACGCCACACTGTACCACTGGCGTAGCCCCAGCCTCAATCCTATTTGGCCGGACCATAAAAAACCGCTTGCCACACCTAACCACACCTATAGCCAAGGACCCCCGCATTAGGGAACGTGACACTCAAGCCAAGAGAATGATAAAGCAATACGCAAATAGAAAGGCACATGTGAAACCTAATGACCTCAGTGTGGGTGACACAGTCGCCGTAAAATACGACAACACCTCAAATGCCCTCACACTTTACCAACCTAACCCAATGACTGTAACAAAGAAAAAGGGATCCATGATCACCGCCATACATGAGAGCAACCAAACTACAAGAAATGCCAGCTTCTTCAAGAAAATCCTTAAACAACCAACAACCCCCACACATAACCTACACAATTACTCCTCCTCTGAAGATGAAAGCCACACACACGTGGTGACACCACCAAAACCTAAAGACAACAGGCAAAACACACAAACCTAAACTTCAGGCGTTCAGGCTGGACAAGACGGCCACCCAAAAGACTTGATTACTAAAAAAAAAAAAACACATCTCTGTACATAACAATCTGATTCATTGTCATCTGTACATAACAATCTGATTCATTGTCATCTTTCTTAGGTTAACAGACGTCTCCTCCTACACAAAGTCCGACCCATCGGTACAACTACTCCAGCCATATTGGATGAACCCTCTCCAGTTAAAAAAAAAAAAAAAAAGCATTGTAATGTCCTGACCAATAAAAGGGAAATAACCTCCGGGTCACAGCCCCTGCAGATCCCGAGGGAAGATATAATAAGAAGGGACACAAAGCACGCTAGCAGGGTTTGTCTTCGCTCTCTCATTAATTCTCATCCATCCTGTGAATCCACGATGACAGTAGTCGATGTTTAGCAAGCATCAGTCGTCTACAACGCCAAACATTACACATGGTGTTTTGGGTATTTCATGATGTATTATCAGTTCCAATGGTATATGCAATATTTGCATGTGCTTATCATTTCTTTGATCTGGTTGTTTATATTGGGCTTCCTTTGCCTTTGTGATGCACTTTTCTATCCCTAAATATCCTGTGTGGATTTTTTGTAGGGCCTCTTTTCTTAAAGAGTTTGGGACCACTATTCGTGTGCCTTTTAGTACTAGTCCTTTCACAACTGAGATCTCATTACGAACAGGTATGTAGAGTACAACTGAAGATGGCACGTCTTTATTGTTTTCTGGCCAAGTTGATGTTGCATACTGCATTAGCATCTGTAATGTCTTTCCTTGTTTCTTCCTTGTATATGTCGAGTTTGTGCTCACTCATCGGATACGTCTCAAAATTATATGGATATATTTGTCCATTTCTGTATCTGATATCTCTTGTGTATTATCCGTTAGATATGCATGTGACAGTGTATCTGCAATTACTGACTCACAGCCTAGGATATATATCACTTCAAACTCATATTTCTGTAGTGCTAATAAAAATCTCTGTATTCTTGGGGGGCTTTTCATAATTGATTTTTTTTTAAATCTGCCTTCACAGTTTATGATCGTTTTCAATAAGACATTTGTCTTACATAAATGAACTGGTGAAATTTATTACAAGCAAATACTATGCTGAGCATTTCCAATTTGATCGGACAATAATTTTGTTCTGCAGGAGTTGTCGAACATGACGTGTATGATACAGGTCTATTTGTCTCCACATTTCTGTTGTAACACTGCACCTAGTCCATTTTACTTGCATCTGTGGTGATTTTTATTTGTCTATTTGGATCATAGAATTGTAGAATTGGTGTACTTGTTATTTGTTTTAATTTCTCTATTGCTTCTATCTGAATGACCACTGTAGGAGTTCTCTTATTGGTGTAGTTAATTCAGAGTATTTTGGTATGAACTTGCACAAGTAGTTTGTCATTTCTAAAAATCTTTGGATGTCTTTTTTTTATTTTTGGGGCGAAGAATTTGAGTAATAGCCTTTATTTTTGAAGGGTCTGGTTTTATCCCTTCGTGAGTGATTAGGTGACCTAAGTTTGTCAGATGCCTTGTTCCAAATTCAAATTTTGATTTGTTTAGTTTCAAACCTACTTTGCTGAACAGTTTTCTAAGTAATTTTATGTGCTCTTCTAAGGTTTCTGACCATACTATTATGCCATCTTGAGAGTTTCTCGTTCCTTTTTATACCTTCTATAATTTTTGCTACTAGAACTTAGAAAACATTGGACGCACTGTGTATCCCGTAAAGTAGACAAGAAAATGAAAAACTGACCAAATGGCAAATTGAATGTTAATAATTTTGAGCTTTCTTCATCAACAGGTATATGCTAATATCCATTTGATGCATCTAATTTTGTAAAGTATTTTGGGTTGTTCATTTCTGCGAATATTTCTTCAGCAGTAGGTAGCTTAAAATGCTCCCTTTTTATCGCTTTGTTCAGGTCACTAGGGTTTAAACTGTCTTAATCTGCCATTTTGCTTCTCCACTATTATGAGGGAATTTACCCAATCTGTTGGTTCCTGGATAGGCTGTATTATCCTCATTTCTGTCATTTTTTTCTAATTCTTTCTTCAATTTTGGTTTCATACCAAATGGAATACTTCTTGGAGGATTTATGATTGGTTTTACATCTGGGTTTACTGTAATATGCAGGACAATTGTTTCTGTTGTGTGAATTTGAGCAGTAGATACATTGGTACACCCAGTTTTTATTTTTAGCAGAATTTTTGTCTTCCTGCCTCGCCATTGTTGCCATCTTGTTTTTTTATTCCTTTGTTCTTCTTTCTTTCACAAATCATAGATATATTTTCTGTTTCCAATGTAGCCATTATTTTTAATATTTCTTTGTTTCATCAGAACTGAGGCCTGCTGAATTGCTTTTTCTAAGTCTAGGGATGGTTCCCGTAGCATCCTTTCACATAGCATGTTGTCTTTAATGCTGCATACAAGAATATCTTTTATCAGCCTGCCCAAACTCACATTTATTTGCTTTTTTATGCAATTCTGTAACATATTCATCAAATCTTTGGTTTTCTTTTTGTGTGCATGTGAGGAATCAGTGTGTTAGGAAAGTTAAATTTTTTTCTGGGTTGGCAGTGTGTATCAAACTTTTCAATCACCGTTTTCAGGTCATATTTCTGTTCTTCGTTCACAAAATTAAATGTGGAATAAACGTTTCTTCCTTTGTCTCCTATACAGGTCAACAGAATTGAAGTTTTTACCTTCTGTTTTCATATCTGACTCTGTAGCCTGAAGAAATATCTTGAATTGGTTTTTCCATATTTCCCATTCTTGTCCAAGATTATCTGAAGCAAAATTCAATTCCTTTGGATGTGGTAAAAATTCCATGATTCTTTTTTTTTTCTTTTTAGTTGACTTCTGTGAACGTTGTTGGTTCTTGAGTCTCTTCTGACACCATTTTATATAATGTACAAATACATATTAGCAAAGTTAATAACAAGAATTAACTAGACTCAAGACAAGTGTGTGCATATCAGTTATTTTATTCAGACAGTGTTAGTAGAAGAAAAATAGAGACCTGCTACTATAAGCTTGTTAGTGTGGTGGTAGGAGGTTGCAAGATGTTTAAAAGGAAATAGATGTTTAAAAGGAAAAGATAGTTCACCTTCTACAAGGGGGATATAACTCATATCTAAGACCAGTCACACTACCTTTATCATCCAAAAGCTTAGCATATTTTGGCACAAGACCACAACTAGGTAGCCCCTAATGAGGATCTAATTCACTACACAGTAACAATAATAATAATCAACCATACTAGTTCACTAACCAAGCCAAATGCTAATTGTAATTTATATTTTATATTTTCATCTGTTTGCCACTGTGTATGATTCACAAAGAGACTCAGTTATAAAGTATTTAACAATGAAATATTTCATAAAATAAAATAAAATGAAAATTTTAAAAAAATGTTTTGGATTTTGATCCATGCTTCTTCAAACATCTATGGAATGAAGCACCAGAAGTCACATATGCATCAGATGATAATCCCAAAAAAGAATTTATCTGAAATATCTTTTAGTGATAATTTAATTAAGAAACATTAAGACTGATTAAGAAAACACTTTTAGCACATAAAAAAAAAAAACATAAACAAATAACAACAATAAGACTTACCTGTTACTGCCATTGTGATTGTTACAGTGAATACTAAAAGGTAAACTACAGCTGAGACATGAAGCCTGAAAGGAACAAGTAACAATGACATTTTAGGCCTTTGTTTTACCATTTAATTTTAGAAAAAATCATTTTAGATAAAATCATGTCTCTCTCAAGAGATGACTGAGTAGGCATAAGATATTCTCGCACTAGGTTGCTATTTCTTTCTGCAGTAGACTAGTTGCATACCAAGGCTAGTTAACCCAGAAGAGAGAAGAGATGGATATAGAGAAAGGTATTTGCATGTAAGTGAATACAACAAATTCAACTGGAATTCAAACTCAGCTCTCCGATTTCTCATGTTAAGCCAATATTCATTACATCACAACACACATCAATATATTTACATGAAGAAAAATACATTGAAAATATTTTTAGACTCCTCCAATATTCAAATTATTTCATATATAATGCAAAATCCACAAAAACAAAAAGCAAATAGCACAAGTAAACTTGATAAAAATAGGCACATAATTCTATCAACACAATAAGGACTACAATTGTAAAGAATTTATCTAAACTTTATATACAATTTATTACAGCTACTTCAAAAACATTAAGGGTTTTATACAGTGCTGCACCCTTTGTATACACAATGAGTTATATTGGTTGACTGCAGTATACACAGTTTACCAAAACAATGAACATGGTATTATTTTGATTTTTACACATGCACAAAAGATTATTTGCTTTTTATTAAAGGAATTACAACTACTTTGAAAACTTTTTTTGAACTAGAAGAAAAATAATAATTAAAAATTAAGATATGGGTTAAATAGTAGAGTAAACAGGGGGAAAGATAAATCATGAAGAAGTCAATAGGAAACCACTCCACTAACTTTCAAAAAAGTCATGAAAATTCACAGATACTAAGCAAAAGGAATCTGTGAAGAACCATGATCATTTATCAAGTAGATGTATATAGCACTTAAAAACAAAACAACAATAATAACTATACAACAAAAGATGAACTAGTCAAATATGTATGTAGGTAAAAAACTGGTTTTAAAATACTGATAATTCTGAGGTTATTTATACATTAAAACAAAGAAGTGAAAGAAAATTCCCCCAAATATTCTTCAGACAGCACAATTAATGTGACAGTGATAATAACTATGAAAAAAACTGAATAAAGGAAATTACAAACATGCATGTTTGTTAAAAAATAAGACACACTCCATTAGATTAAATAAAAAAACAAATCACCAAGAATTTAGAGAACCTTGGCACTAAAGTCAGAAATTCATGAAGAAAATTGACATAGGTTAAAATAATTTCAAGAACATCATTAATATTTACTTTGACACAAGTGTAGAGCACCCAGTGAGGATTGAACTCAGTAGAATAACAATGTCCTGTGATATTAACTTGCTAACAACAACTATTATGCAATGTGGCACTAAAGTTTGTTTATTTTTAACAAAGCAGATGAGGATGTTTCGTTAAGCTGTTAAGTATAGCAGAAATATCTGTCAATTTCCAGTGAATTTGCCTGAAGTTACAGGCTGCTGAAAAATAAAGAAATTTTGTTCTGTATAAAAAATAGTTGCTAAAATTAGAAAAAAGGAAAAACCAGAAAAGTCACAAATATGATGAGTTCTGCTCAAAGAGTATTTGCTAATAATCAGGAAATATTTTTATCTTGATTTGCATAATTTATTCAGATGAAATACAGTATAAAAAATTATTTTTCATAAAATTAAGAATATTCTCTTAGAATGCAAATAAAAAATATTTTGTGGTATTTACATTATTTAGACTATTGTCCTCATCTTTGTTGCCATTTGTACGTTTCAGCCATTGCATGCTCTGGCCTTCTTTAGGGGCTAGGAATTTCAAACCGAACCGTTTATTACGATCACTGGGGTATATGAACTCCATTCTTTGTGAGAGGCTTCAATTGGAAGTCATGAGTTATCTCCCTCTAACCCTGCAAGTTATTTGTTCACCACTGCTGTAGCCTGAATGAACTCTGGTAAAAAAGGGTTACTGGACATTAGGTTTATAAGTAAAAAAAAATTCAGTTGTTCTTGTCCTTAGGACACATGGCCCAATGAATATAAATGTTGGTTAGTTCCTGACTTGACTCAGAGTTGTGAGTTCAATACTAAATACTACCTCATCTCAGAAATTTTGGGGACTATAATGAACTCTTCCTCTTATTATGAATACCGGGAGAATATGCCTCTCAGGGTGGAAATGAGTTGGGTTGAGTCACCCCAGTCTAATACTTTGCAGTCAGACTGACATGTAACTCTTGTATTTGTTTTCCATTTAATATATATGTTTCACTAATTCGTGAGTTCGAGTTTTCTTCCAGACCTATTCTGGGTTCACAACAGAAATATAGACAAATACTAAAGGATCAGTACAACTTGATACACCAAAAATATGGAGACAAATAGAAAAGTCCCACCTGAAGCTGGCATGAATATCAAAACATCTGACATTCCTACACTGATGCAAGGAACTACGACTCATCTCTGCAGGCATGGCACCAAGACTTGCTGTCAATTCAAGAAAAGCCTATCTCATCGTGGGAAAAGCAGGACACACCCTGGTCCAAGAACATATCCAATACAACTGATGGATGAAACAGAAATTACATACCGATATCTCCCAGAGGCTCGAAACATTCCTTAGTAGGATCACTGATGAAGAAGATCGAAAAAGGATCTGGCATGAATTAGACAAATCCTTCAGGCAAGACTTCGTCAAGTACAGAAACTAAATAGGTCACCCATCAACATCAGCCAACAACAGTTGAGTGCCTCTGAAGAGTCCATGCTGAACAAGGGTCTCAACTTCACAACAACCATCAGGTGGATACCATACTTAGACATCATTGCCTGCATTGAGGAATTAGCCTTGAACATACCTCAGGCTAAGGCGGATGAGCTAAGATGGAAAGTGAGGCAGACACTGAAGAAAGCCAAACCATCCAAACATCACGAAAGAGGAGGAGCTGGCAATCAGGAACCTACAGAGGAATGAGATCATCATCATACTAACAGCTGATAAAGGCAATGCAACTGTAGTGATGGCCAGAACTGAATACACCAAGAAACTGGAAGATCTCATTACAAGTGGTAGCTATAGCAAGGTAAAGAAAGGCCCCACATTGAAAACAGAACAACAGTTGTTGCAGATCCTAATCAAGAACAAGGATCACTTCCAGCCTAGAACATACAGGCAGTTGTCTCAATGTTACAGCAAGCTACCTTACATGTTTGGTCTACCTAAGATTCATAAAGACAGTATTCCACTCAGCCTAGGCTCAGTGTGCCACCCTTTGAGTCACTTCTTTGTAGATATAATTGATCCACAGATAGGAAAGTCACCATCATATGTTCGAAACTCTACCCACTTTGTGGAACTTATCAAAGATGCTCCCATCCTATACAACTAGGTGGTGAGCCTGAATATGGTAAGTCTGTTCACTAAGGTACCCACAGTGGAGGCACTATTGATAGTCAGGGACAGGCTGGCCTTGAACTCATCCCTAGGAAAATGTATGTGTTCAACTAGACAACCTGATGGAGATGTTGACTTTCTGCAAACAAACAACACTTCGGATTGGGATCAGACATATCAGCAGGATGAAGGCTTAGCAATGAGCTTGTTATTATCACCAGCAATGGCTAACATATTCATGCAATACTTTCAAGAGATAGCATCCACAGTTTTAAAGCCAACTCTATGGCTGAGATACGTTGATGACACCTTCATACTCTAGTCACACCAGGAAGAACTCCAGACACTATTTTACCATGTGAACTCAATAAGACCATCCATGGAAAAAGAGTGTGACAACAAACTGGCATTCCTGGATGTGCTAATAACTCAAACAGAGTTATTAGCACATCCAGGAATCAGTGTGGCTATACACATCCACTTGCTTCTGGCCAGGATCGAAACTCGACTGATTTGGTGTCTGTCAGAGTCATTACCCACTAAGCCATACCTGCTTGAAATCAGAGAAGGGAAATTTTAACATGTTGTATATAAGCAGTGTATACACACGCCAGTCACCGAAATATATATATATATATATATATATATATATGTGTGTGTGAATAAACAGAACTCTTAAAATGTAAACTTAGTGTCCATAACTGCCATACACATTAATTTTCTAAAGAAAAAGCTGAAAAATCTCATCTATTTTGTGCGTAATTTTCAATGCAATGCTCCCCCTCAAATGTGCATGATCCTGTCTCTTCAGTTTTTTCTTTATTATCTGTGAATTACAATAATTTCTTGAAAATAGTTGCAAGAACTGACACAACTGTCATGCTTCTGATAGTTGCAGGAAATAACACTGGTAGCTGTAAAAGCCAACTGATAGCAATGTATCTAGTGAAAAATCATCAAATATCATCTTTTAGGAGAAAAGACTAGCATTAAAATCATGAAAAGGCAATAAGTTATCTGAAAAGGGAAATAGTCATGAAAGAGTAGGAACAGAGATACAGTGGGAATTATGTAAAGAACATAGGTTCAACCACAGTAAACAAATAATATGACCAAAAGTCAGATGCTGCCCTAAAATATATTAGAAGTGAATAAACTACAATACTAAGATCTAGACAGATAACACTATCCATGCAAAACCAAGACAATTAGGTGTATTTATCATGAAAATGAAAGAGAAAATCTACTAGATTATAAACATCGCTTTTACAGAAAAAAAAACAAAAATCAAAAAAGTAGCAAGATTCACCTGAGAACAAAAAGCTCAAGGGTTCTGTTTATTCACATATATATATATATATATATATTAGTCATTCACATACCAGCCTGTTTTGCTGTATCACATCTCAGTGTGGCTATACACATCCACTTGCTTCTGGCCAGGATCGAAACTCAACTGATTTGGTGTCTGTCAGAGTCATTACCCACTAAGCGATACGTGCTTGGAATCAGAGAAGGGAAATTTTAACATGTTGTACATAAACAGTGTATACACACACCAGTCACCGAAATATATATATATATATGTGTGTGTGTGTGTGTGTGAATAAACAGAACTTTTAAAATGTAAACTTATTGTCCATAACTGGCATACACATTAATTT
Source organism: Ascarosepion bandense (assembly GCA_037127315.1). Lineage (NCBI taxonomy): Eukaryota > Metazoa > Mollusca > Cephalopoda > Sepiida > Sepiidae > Ascarosepion > Ascarosepion bandense. The sequence continues at coordinate 1,471,437 of JBBBDQ010002046.1, read as the reverse complement.
TCTAAAGAAAAAGCAGAAAAATCTCATCTATATTTTCAATGCAATGCCTCCCTCAGATGTGCATGATCCTGTCTCTTCAATTTTTTCTTTATTATCTGTGAATTACAATAATTTCTTGGGCAATATAGTAGAGAAGTTTTCAGTTATTTTCCAATGAAATTCATTGCCTGCACAAATGAATAAAAAGGCACAAATCATTTCACCCCAAGCAAGGCAGGAATGCCACTAGTATGCAGAGGGTTACAGGTAATGAAAGTTAAATAGAAGACTTAGAATAGGGAGTGTAACCCAATTTCTACAAATTAAAAAAATGTAATTCTTAGTTTAATACAATGGAGTGAAAGAAATTATTATTAATGGTATTGTTGAGTTTGCAGTTTATTGTAAATCGCGATGTGAGCTCTGATTAGAAATATTTAATACTTGGATGCTTGTAAAATCTGGAAAATAGAAAAACCAGCTGAAAATTGGGGAGAAAGGAAAAATATATTTTTTGCATTGTTATTCAGAAGCAGGTTTTCGGCCACTGGAAATGAGAAATAGCAATATAGTCAAAACAAATTATCAAAAACTTTTGACGAGGTTAAAAACTTTTTGTTTTAAAAGTAATTAGGAAAATTGAAAGCTCTGATTATTCTAAACACATCTTTCACTCTGTTGTGAAAATTAAATTCGACGATTGTACATTCTGCTTTTGTTGTTAATTATTTTTTTATATACATATAAAGACTTTTTCCACAACTCATCCAGGCGCCTTTGAACGTATTCATTTATGGGGGGGGGGGGGCATGTTTATTTTATCAACACAAGTGTACACCTGTGTCTGGTCTGGTTTGAGGTGGTAGAGAAACGGTTACCGAGTTTTCAACATGTCTTTCCTGAGATCAAAATAGACTGCGTGAGCAGGAAAGTTCACCATTGTAATAGGCATCTTGAGGACCAGCTACTGTGATGAGACCATCACTATTAGTGACCCGAGAGCATTGTCATAACTGGTGCCATGTTCAAGAGCATCAACCCTGACTTAGGTTCCGGTCCTCATCATTGGCGGCCGTGATAGTCTAGAGCCAGCCAGCCGGGTGGCAGTGTTTACAGAGGAATGAAAAAAAGCACAACAGAACAGTATTCTAGAAGACTGAAAACTATTTGTATTTTTGTTAATACATTATTTTATTTCACTGTTCCCGAGTCTTCTCGTCAATTATTTCAACAATAACTCCACAATAATTGGCGAGGAAGGATTCTTAACTCACACAGGAAGAAAAAAAACACAGAATCATCCACAATAATTGGTGACAAGGATTCGTAACTCACACTGGGAAGAAGAAAAAAAAACACAGAAACGTCACACAATAATTGGCGATGAAATAATTCAATTTCACACGAGGAAAAACCCAAGGAAAAATTTTTGTTGTCAGCAACTTTTTGAAAGGGATTACGATAGGACCCATTAAGCAACAATTGACTGTCGGATTAAAAAGAAAAAAACAAAAAGAAAACAAACACAAACGCATTTTATTTATTAATAATTTGTCAAATTGTAAGTAGCATTTTCTTTCCCCTCATTTTGAGAAGAACAGAAGTGAAAAGTAATTCTGTTTCAAAGAAGGAGAAAAAAAAAAGGAAAAAAATACGTTTTCGCTGTTCGTTTCTATTGAACTGACCTATTTTTCTCCAGTCAACCAAAAACTCAAGTCTATCTAAGGCTGTGTTTATGCATTTTTTTTGTCTGATATTCTCAAAAGGAAGAAAAAGAACAAACGAGAAAATTTGAAATAGAACATTCCTTATTTTTATTGCAAATTGTTGTGAAAGTGAACTTTTGTTTTTTTTTTGTTTTAATAAGACAGAAAAAGAAAAAAAGAAACTAGTTTTTTTTGCTTACAGGCTAGTCAATTTTCACTTATGCAAATATTCTCGTTTTTTTCCTTTTCTTTGTTAAAAGACTAGGAAGTCATTTTTGTTTGCAGTAAACATTTTGGAAAAAAAAATTTTTTTTTCTCGGCTCCCACTTGACTTTGCTATAAAGTTTATACCTCAAAACACCAAGTGAGACAGTATAACCTTCGCGCACACACGAAAAAAGAAAGGACATTTTTTTCCTCCCCTCTGTGAATTTTTATTTTTTTCCCCAGTTTCAAAAAGTTAAATTTTTTTTCTTCATTCGCTTGGAAAAGATATCCAATATGGAGGAACTCAAGACAATTATTACAGTTACTGAGGGCTCAAATGGATCACCAGCAAAAAATGGAGGAAAGTTTTAAAGATCAAATGCTACAACAACTACAGCGACAACAAATGTTGGAGGAGAAATTGCTAATTCAACGTAAAGAACAAGATGAGAAATTGCTACTTCAACAGAAGAGACATGAGGAATTGATTTTAAGTGATGATAGCACCGCTTTTTCTCAAAATACCATATGGAATTCCATTGAAACGTTCAATTACTTACCGGAGCAGGACATGACATTCAACGCATTTTACAGGAGATATGAGAATTTATTCACTGTTGACTGCCAAGAGTGGAGCAATGCCAAAAAAAAAAAAAAAAGGTCCGTCTACTTTTGAGAAAACTAGGGACCACAGAACACAGTAAGTTTGTCGATTATATTTTACCCAGGAAGACGAGCAAACTAGAATTCTCCGAAGCGGTCAAGCTCTTATCTGAACTTTTTGTTCAAACAACACACTTTTTCCACAAGAGATGGAAGTGTTTCAGCCTAGCTAAATGTGATGACGAAGATTATATTACCTTTGCGGCTATTGTTAACGAACATTGCGACGATTTTCGTCTGGCTGCGCTATCTGTGGATGATTTTAAATGTTTGATTTTTGCTCAGGGTCTCATATCGGCAAAAAATGCAGAGATAAGACAACGAGTCCTATCCAAACTCGAAAACGAACAAGGGCTTACTCTCAAGAAGTTGGCTGAGGATTGCCAACGTGTAGTCAGTGTAAAGAACGAGTCAAGAAATATCAAGGAATCTGGCGTGTCATACATGCGAAGGACTAGTTACAGACCTAAGGATTACTTTCTTTTTTCTTTTTTTAAAATCGAGCAAGGCGGTAACGCCACTGATTTGCAGGGGGGCTACGTAAGAATGAAATGATTGGAAAAGAGAAAGCCGGAAACCACATCCTAAACAGGGAACGAGGGATGAGCCTCTACACCTGTTCAATAGATGTGGGTGGAGTGTGAACCGGGCGATGAGAAAAAAGTTAACTAGAAGAAAAACCAGGCACAACCAAAGAGTGGCCGTCCAACCTCCACACCTCAAGCGTCCACAAGTCCGTGCAACCATTGTGGCAGACAACATTGGTCTATAAGATGTTTTTACAGAAACAAAACATGCAATGAGTGTGGCAGGAAAGGCCATATAGCGACATGTTGCAGAAAGAACAATAATAACAGAGTCCGACAAGCAAGATTCAACACAGAATCAGAGAAGAACCAGCGGAAATATGTGACTGTTAACATCCTTAATAAGAAAGTGGATTTACAGCTGGATTCCGGTTCAGACCTGTCAATTATCAACATACAAACATGGAAAAGGTTGAAGATACCAACCATGCGTAAGAACAAAATCAGCCATGAAAGTACTTGTAGAAGAGGCACATGGAAGCTACATCACGCCGGTGTGAGAGCGGCTGCAGCCGGTCTGCCAAGTCAGTATCAACCACGTTACAGATCCTCCTTTGTATTTTGTCAAGAAGCCCAAGGAGAGCAGCAGGGGCACCCGACCAGATATGGCAGCAATATTCAATACACGGGCGGATGGTAGATTTGTATATGTGCAGAATAGTTTCAGGTGGGAAAAATTTCCGGGCCCTGCACAGGGAGCCCACTTTCATAGCAGCAGATTTGGCAATGGATTCAATATAGTCATTCCATTTGAGGTCCGCTGAGAGTGTAAGGCCAAGGAGGCGTAGTATTTTACTCTCTGGGAGGCTAGCCTGTCCCATCAATTTTATGCCTTACCAATTCCACCCTCTTTTGTCTCACCACACTTTGACCACATAGAGACATTATGCTTGCATTCGCTGCATGAACAATACAAATGAATTTACAATTCTTGTTGTTTTCTCATTGGTGCTACTTTTTTTTTTTTTTTTGGCATCTCCAAATTTGTAATTCACATTTTGAGATCTTTTTTTCTGACAGCCATATATTTGATGTATTGATGTTCTTCCGTGCTGCCATGCACGTGTTTATAACATTACTAAAAAAATTAAACCCACATACTCGGATTTTGAATAGAATAGAAATAGTATTTAATTTAGTTACAATTTTGAACAATGTTATAAACATATAGATTAAATATTAGATTATATTAAATATTTTATAAAAATGCAATCCCAAAAGAAATATAGTGATGTATGTTCTGACAACTGTAGAATATGCTACCTTTACATTAACTTATTTTAAAAATGTCAGTTGCTAGAATTCTTTTAAGAATGATAAAAAAAAAAATTAAAAAAGAATGAAGCCTAGAAAAAATTTATAATAAAACATCTGTGTTAATCCCGTAACAGTAGCAACACCTTTCTGTCTAGCTAGGTTTCCAACTCAATAACGTTTTGTTTTTTCACTTACTTCGTAAGGCTTTTTACTTTAGAGTCTAAAGTAAAAAGCATCTTTAAAAATCTTTAGTTGTATGAGAAGACAAACAATAATGAAATTTACAAACATTTCACTGAAATACAATTTGTAATAATCCTTGATTTATTTTATTAAAACAACCTTCTTTTGAATAAAAAGAAATTTGTGTAAAAGACAGCATCTTCCAGCACTTATGTTTCCATGTTCTTCTTGGACACATCCATTTATAAATGTGCCAAATTTCTTTTTTGAAGTTTTATTAACAATCAAGAAAGATGAATTCATAAAATCAATGATTTAATCTTGTAAAAATTTGAAATATGACTTTATGACTCTCATAGTATATATATATATATATATATATATATATATATATATATATATATATAAAAGGAATGTAAAATCTGTGTTGGTGGTGGCAAAAATCACTAAGCCCTTAGCAAAGCATCAGAATAATCCATGATGCTCCCTCGTGACATGGAAAGGTGCTGTTTTAAGGTTGGGATTCTCAAGGTACCAGACACATTTGATTTAATTTTATATTGTTTGGACCAAAGACAAGAACAAGACTGATCTTAACCCAAAAGGGCAATGATGAAGTAATGGGAACTCATTCCAAATTAGGATCACTAAAAAAAAAACTTTCTTTCATTGAAAGGACAGGATATTTCCAAATTACATATTAACTAATATAAAAAACAAATATCAATAATTTTATTGAGAAAAATATTTTCATAATATAAAGTTCCACTCAGCTTTTTAAAAACTTTTTAGAAATTATGAAAATTTGTTTGTTTCAATGAATCTGAAATTAATCAACTCTGGCTATTGCCAGAGTTGTTTAATTTCAGATTCATTGAAATTCTTTTTCCAAAAGAAAATTGAAAGTATAATAAAAAAAATATAGTCATAAAATTCATTTCAATCAGTCAGTTAAGTGCCACACATGATAGACGCTTGAATGATCATGTCTCAAAAGAGACATGACTGACTGGGCAGAAGATTTTCCTGCAGTAGGTTGCCATTACTTTATGTGGAACCATACCTATTTGATTTACTTTAAATTAACCTTTGAAAAAAAATTCTATGGGTGATTAAATTTAGGAATCCTCAAAAAAGTAAATAATAATTTAGGAGTATTATTTTTTTTTTTAAAGTGTTATGTTTTGTATATCTGCTCACATAAATTCGTATTGCAAAATTCAGGTGTATTGCTGGTGACTAGTATCTGGGATACTCCATTCCTTGAGAATATGGTTCTTAGTATTTGCTTTATTGTGGTGGCTTTTCTGTCTTTTACTCTGGCAACTACTTGCCACCCTAAATATGAGTCCACTAATGTGGTACAGTGGATATCATCTCGAAACGAGAAACCGGGGAGCTGAGTTTGAATTCCAGTTGAATCCAATGTATTCACTTACGCGCATATACCCTTGGGAAAGGTATTAATCCATCTCTTCCTTCCAGTTATGGGTTAAATAGCAAGACAGACTGGGTTCTATAGCCTTGGTCGGCAACCAGTCTACCGCAGAAAGCAATGGCAACCTACTGCGGGATAATCTTCTGCCCAGTCAGTCATGTCTCTTTCGCAACATGACCGCCCAAGCGTGTATCACGTATGGCACTTAACTGACTGAATACTAAGAATAATTCCATATCTCTGATATGCGTGCAATCCATATGGACCCTAACCCATGGTCTTGCTTCCTTGGGCCATAAGTAAACTTTTGCTTGCTTGAAGTTCTTTATTTCTGCACATTTTGGACATCTCAATGCATTCTTCTACAACTTTTGAATATCCTGGCCACCACACTTGCAATTTTAATCTTCTTTGCATTGCTGTTATGCCACAATGTACTTCTTTTAGTATGTACCGTCTCAGTATTTTTGAAGCTACTATTACATCTCCACTGCATATGCCATTTTATTATGGTTAGTTTGTGCTTTGTTTCTTTAAAGAGTTGGTCTGCCATCAATTACATCATATATTATTTTTTATTTTCTCTACTATTCTACTTAATGCTGGGTCTTGCTTTGTTTCTATTTTGTGTCTATTTAGAGGAAGAACATCTGTTTCCACCCAGTTTATTATTTTATATTCAGCAATTTCTTGTCTTTCTCCTGTTTCATTCTTGAACTGCTATCTTGATAAAATGTCTACATAAGAAATAGTGTTCCCTTTTACATACACTATGTCAAAATCGAATGCCATGATTTTTATTGCCTATCTTAAAATCCTTGATGACTTGACTTTTGGTAATTGTTTTCTTGGATTAAATATGAATTCTAATGGTTTATATTTCGATTTTAATAAGAATTTTTTTCTTATCAAAAAGTTTTGTGCATGCTCGTGCTTCTTTTTCAATATTCAAGTTGTTAGTTTCTGCTGATTTTTCTTGATATGTACATGATTACTGCTGTTCTATCACAAGAACACCCAATCACCTTCTCACTTGCATTATTTTTTTTTGGGGGGGGGGGGGGTCAAGAACTTTATTATTGGTTTGCTTCTTAGAATATTCTTTAGTGTTTCAAAAGTGATGGTTTGGTTCTGTCTCCACTCAAATTCATTTTTTTTTTTTGCGTAATTTTGCAGATGGTCACTTTTTTATAGTAACGATATATACTGTATATCATTACTATAAAAATTTATAAACTCCAAAAAGGATTCTAATTCTTTTTTATTTATTGAAGCAGCTATTTCTGTTATTTTCTTTGTTAGTCTATCAAGTGATATGCCTTCTTTTAATATCCTAAATATGATATCTTCTTACAGTCAAAACTACATTTCTCTTTGTTTATGGGCAAGCCTGCATTTTTTAATCTCACCAAAATTTGCCCCCACACTTATATCATCTTGGTACATTATCATATATTTTTATTTTTCCCAATAAGACTCTTTAAATTGTTTTTGGAAAAACATGGCTAGAATTTTTATCCCATGTAGCAGATGTGTCCATCTTAATTAGCCTATAGGGGTGTTTATCATTATTATTATTTCCTTGAATTTTTCAAATTTTATTTGATTGTATGCTGACTTGAGATCAATTTTTGCAAAGTACTTTATTTTTTGTTAACTCAAGGCTTGCAGTTTTGATATTTGGCAATGGAAATGAGTTTAAACATATCTGATGATTCACCCCTATCTTATAATCACCACATATCCTTAAATCTCTATCGGCTTTCTTTATTGCTGCTATCAGTGACACCTAATTTCTACTACCTTACTACCACTTTCTAATATGTCTTGTATCATTTTGTTACTACCAAAGATAGGATATGAAGTGGAACTTTTCTTGACTATATATGTTGGGTGTTAGTTTTCCTTTAGTCGAATGCTTGCATTATAGACTTTCAACAATCCTACTGCATTTTCTTCTGCTTCCGTGGAATTGATTAGACTGTGACATGATAACTAGACATATATGTATTTTATTATAATAGATTAAAATAGAAAATAGTTTAAAAACATATTTAACAAAAGTGAAAAAGAAGAGGAAAAAATAAATAAACGCTTTTTCTTTTATGAGGAAAATTGTCCTCCGGTAAATATTTGACTCAGTGATAAAGGTCAGCGGGTAGGTTTTCGATGACCCAGTCAAAGGCTGTCCTTTACTGTATCTTGACCACACATTAAGCCTTTTCCGGCGGAAGCCTTATTAAGATAAAAAAAAAAGATAACTGAAATTTCAGACTTACAGTCGCCGGTGGTCTAAAGCATTTCCGGATTTTCATTTAAATAAATAGAAGTCAGAAAAGTTAAGACAGTTAAGTTAAGACGAGTTAAGTGAAAGGAGTCAGCCGGGTGCGAGCTTGAAGGAAGGATCTCCGTTCGTCTTGTTTCGTCCAGTTCGGATTTGTTGATCTCCATTAATTAGAGTTAGAGCTGTGTGTCACATTCACCTGCCCCAACCGAAAAGGCTAACTTTAAATGAATAAAGCATCCTTTCAACTCATCCAAATTGTGGAAGTTCGTTCCTTATAGTCAATCTTGTACCCCCAGCTGTCCGGCCGACATTTTCTACAAAATCCGGCAACATCACAGCGTGGAGAACGGCCGCCGGAGGAAATTGTTAGGACGGACCTTTGGGGTGGTACAAGACTCAGTGTGTCTACTTTAAATACATCAATCCCTGATAATCTGTGATCATTTTTGCATGTTACAACTATAATGGGAATGCTATTTCAAAATGCTATTTGGTTTCAAAATTGCCTTAAAATGTGCCCATTGTTGTTATGGTCGTTCTATCAAATTGCTTTAGTTGTATGCTGCTTTTTCTTAATTTCGGGTAGACTAACTTTCACTAGAAATTTTTTTTAGTATCAGTGTAATTTCACTGCTCATATCAATTTGCATGTCAAATACTTATTTTTTTCTCGACCTCTTTTTTGTGTATTTATTGTAAATACTCCAGCTTTTTTGGAGGGGATTTAAAGTTTTTACTTTTATTTTATTTTCATATTTGCATATGTTCTGAATATGTAATATTTTCTTTTGCAATTTGAGCATATTTCCCCAAAGCTGGACATTTATACTTGTCTCTCATATGACTTTTTCCACAATATTTACATTTAATTACAAATTTAGTAGTGTTCATCCTATATGTCTTTAATTCTTTTGGTTGATTAAATTCTCTAATCAACCCTAATTGTTGCAAAAACTTGAAGCTAGCTTCCAAACTCATTCTGCTACTCTGCAGACATTCTAGTATTTTGCACTTGTGGTTTTGGTCTTGTAAGCCTTCAATTAATCTAAGAAGAATTAATTCATTTTTTGTAGTCATTTGATGAGCTCCCAATACTTTACTAGTTCTTTCAATCCATGTAAGTATTGCATAATGTAGTGCTTGTCTTGTTTAAAAGAACTTGGTTCTTTCCAATATTACTAATCTTTTTTTGGTCTTATGTTTTTTTTTTAACAATTTGCATGATTTGCTCAAACATTTTTTCTCAGATAACACATTGTCACAATTTTCTTCATAGCTTCGCATTCCACTGTAGCAAGAAATAAATCAGTTATCCATTGGTTTTTCAGTCTTAATTTCTTTACCCTTGCAAATGCCACAAAAGTTTTCGTGTTTAGGACCATCCAGTGAAATCATGGATCCTATCAGCAATGCCATTGTTATGTTTCATCAATGTGAGTAGCAGTAGTCATAGCACAGCTCTGCGTGCCCTCTGTGATGACAGGCTATTTCCTGTCCCACTTCTCTATTTGTATACAATATTACATAAAGAAAATAGTAAATTTTTAGAAAAAAAAAACTAAATAATAAAATAACTATCTCTAACTTTCTCACCCATCCCCCCCCCCCCCCCCAAAAAAAAAACACACCATCCAGAACTCAATGTGTCCGGGTCTACTTCTGTTATTGGCTACTTGCATTATTCTGCTCTGTTTAATTTGCTGGTACAATGTTTCATTTTTATCTTCACAAATCAAATTTTTGAGATGTCAGTCTTCGCCAATTCCCACTCCTCCCCACCCTACAAAAATGAGATAAAAATAATGTCCAATTTTTAATTGTGCATTGCACAGTGACAATTAAAATAAAATAAATTTTCACACTTAATCATAAAGAAGACAAAAGGAGACCATGTAATTTATCAGCTGGCAAACATTTTTTTAGATTTTTTTTATTGGGAAGGAAAACAAGATAAAAAAAGCATTATAATTTTTAGTTGACGTTTCTACAGTTAAATTTAAAACAGGAATTGGTCGGATTGTTTTATTTTTCTCTATTTTCTCTCTTCCTTCGTCTGTCAACAATGAACATTGAAAATAAAATATTTTCTGTCTAGACGTTTTTGTTTTTTTCAATCAAGTATTGAACGAGCCAAACATCACTTAGTTTTTTTTTTTACTAGTAAGACGAGTTGAACTAAAAATAAAATTTTTCACAGATGTTTCAAAAACATTTTTTGTTACTGAGAAATGTGAAATATTTGATTTATTATTCGTTTTTTAACACCAAAGAAGGAAAAAAAAAAAAGAGATCTCTTACTTTGCCATATATAGTTCAGTAACTGAACTTCAGTCCCGAACTATTGCTTTTTTTTGTCAATGTGGCCAATAAACATTTCTTTATGCAAACTTTTTCCCCCGTAAACTGTCACCTTTGTCTCAAAATTTTACAATTCTGTATACTCATTTTTAATGTCTAATATTGCAAATATACATTAACTTATGTACCGTGTCCGTTCAGGACGTTCGTGATCGTGGATCTCCGCAAAATATTCAGCATTTTTTTTTTTTAACACATTTAAAAACTAAAAATAATTAACTGAAAAATAAAAAAAAATATTACCTTCAGACTTGGAAAATAATTATAAATTGGAAATTAATCAGTTCCTAGGAGAAAAATATGAATATGCAAGAGAAGAGATGATAGGCAACAGTAGCATTTATGATAAAGAAATTAAAAATATATTTTTGTGTTCCTTCCTTGTTTCAACAATAATTTCAATTCCTTCGGGTTCTTTGAAACTGGCTGTTAAAAAAAAAAAAAAAAAAAAAAAAAAGCTGATGATGTATTCTTTTTGTTTGAATTTGATTGTAAAGTGAAACAAAAACTTCTAACTTCCGAGTCAACGGCAACAGAAAGTAAAAAATAAGATCGATATTATTGTAAAAATATCGCTCATTTTTTTTTTTTCTGGTTTTCCTCGTTCATTTCATTTCCTACATTCATCAGCTTTTCCGTTATTTCTCCTTTTTTCTGATTCTATAATTTGTATTTCATTTCATAAAACGAAAAAAAAAACTTATCAAATACAGGATCCAGGCTTTCAAAATGATTTAGATTTTTTTGTTGAATGCACGAACAAAGATATATAGTCATTTATCAATTGTAAAAAATAATATGGATTAGGGAGCATAAATGGTTAGTTATCCAAATATTTTTTTTTTTTTTTGCTTGGATTTCCTTGGATTTTTGTTGTTGTTTTAGTTACTTTCTCTGGGATAAGGATACTGTTGGAATAAGAAGAGGATGAGGACATTTATAGTCTGACTGTACAGTGTACACAGTGTTCTGTTGAGAAGAATTGTACTGAATTTAAAATAAAAACCATAATGCACATTTTTTTTTTAAAAAAAATGTATCCCGTCCGTTTGTTCCTTAGGAAGAGTAACAACAAATTAATTAATCGAATTTGAAATTCACAATGATTTTTATTTCACCTGTTTACACAATTCTTGCAAATAAAATTTCTATTTCTATTTTTTTTTTCATTTTTTAATAATAAATTTCTGCTTCTCATGCCTTTCTTTCAAATCAATTAAATCTGAAACATTAGAAATTTCTTAACTTTCTAAAAAATTTATAATTATTTTATTATTTTTATCGAGTTAAAAGTAAAGTGAGCGAGTTTTTTTCGTGTTTTTTTTTTTTGTTGGTTGGTTGGTTTTATTTTTGGGCTTTCCCCTTCATACCATGGCTTCTTGTTGCTCATAGCAATGAATGAGTACTAAAAATAATCTATGTACCTCAATAAAAAACTAAGAACAGTCGTTTGACATTCTTATATCACAGATAATTAATTACAAGTTTAACACAAATGCTGGTTAGTACGATTTGCATCACAAACTATTAATTTGAACAAAGGAAGTCGATAGTCAACATATAAAAATTGCGCTAGTCCGAAAAACGAAAACACAATGACAAAAAAAGTAAATAACTATTCATATGGAATTCATTTTTACTCTTAACTGAACGAAAACTAGAAATGAATACGTGTTGTCGTTTACCTTAAAAAGACAAATATAAAAAGAATGCTATTGTAATAAAAAAATATGCTAATTTTATCTCTCTCTACTGATATCATTTATTTTTCAGGCAACAATAATAATTACAATTATTATTTAAAACTCAAACACTCATTTCTCTTGTTATTTATTTTCTTTTCCTCTCCCTTTTTATGCTAAAAAAAAAAAAAAAACCAATGATTCAACATGTCCAGAAAGTGTACCTAAATCCACTAACCTGAATTAAAAAATAATAGTTTTTAATAAAAGTTTAACCTGGACTGAAATTAAAGATAAAAATAAAACAAGTCTATAGAGACTAACACTTACTTGTTGCAGTTTTTAATGAATTTTTGTTCCGTTGTCTACCCGACGACCCTCTATCTTCTTTTTTTCTCTACTTTCTTTTTCAAATTGTTAACGTGGTTATGTCATGTATGCAATAAATGTGAAGGAGACGATTAGAAAGCCATTCTTGAGTTGTTTCTTTTCACTTTGACTCAAAAAAAGGTTTTCCCAGTAGCATATCCGATTTATTTTTTCTTTCCATCATCTCTGGTGCTTACGGTTTTTTTTCTCTCTCTCTCTCTCTATCTATTATTGTATAACTTGTGTAAGGTATCCCAGGTCTTTATAGGTGATTCTAATTTTGAGTGGGTGGTATATTGTTTTGAATTTGTATTTGATTGAAGAAGAAAATAATAAAAGTTGTTAAGATTCGGTTTTTCCATTTATTGTCTGAGAGTCTATATTTGAATTTACTAAAAACACTAAAACAGAACACTTAAAGACAATAAATAAAAAATAAAAAACAAAGCATTTCATACAGATGATAGCAGTGTTTTTTTTTTTTTTTTTTTTTTTTTTGTTACTTATTTAAGAATAATCTTACACTTCAATTCACAGACAGGTTACTGAGTAGCCATTAGTCTTGTCGGCCCTGGAAGTTAATTAAATAACCATCACCGCCGTCACGTGCAAACAATTCAAAATAATATTAATTAGAAGAATTAGGTGCAGCATGTATGAATATTATTGGGAGTGGGTGTTGTGCTATGAGTCCTTTCTATACATTATTGCCATCTTCATTGTTCTATGAGCACATTTGACCATTTGCGGATAGTAACCAGTTGTGTGCAATTTCACTCTCAAACTGGGTGCTATGATCAGTTATCCACAAATGACCAAATGCATTGCAACACATATCCAGTATATAGTGATATCCGGTAGTGGTTATGCTTCTGTCCATTTAGTAGTGCAATCAATACAATTTATTATGTATCATAAATGTATCTGTAAGGAGCATTATGTCTTCTAGTCACAGGGAGAAGACTGAATAGATAAGTGTATTGTATTGAAGTGTATAGTTGGCAATTCAATAGGGTGAATAGCAGATTTTGTATGTCTTTGAATTTTGTTTTTCTGGCAAGTTTGACTTTCATATTAATGATGTTTATTTTATTTAATTCAGTACAATTCTTCTTTTTAGAAGGAAATAGACACACACACACACCACATCAACAGCAGATATTTACTTAAATTGGTAGACAACAAAAGCTACAAATAATGAGTTACCACACATCACTTTAGTTTAGATTAAACAAAAGCTGTTAAAGAACTCACCATAAAATTTTGAAATAATCCATGTTGACTGTTGAAGAATATTCAAGATGTTTGTTTTGTCCTCTCCAATATTGTGCTACTATTTTAAAACTGACTACTTTTATATACAAAGGAAGCTATGAATCCTTAAAAGTATATAAAATGTTTTCTCCAAACCGGATGTATTCTTAGTAGGATTTCTTTTTTTTTTTTTTTTTTACAATTCCTCCTATAAACAAACAACCAAACAAACAAGTTTTTTTTTTATATATCTCATGATTTAACAGCCAGTATTGAATTTTTAAAATAATGTCAAATAAAGATTTTTTGGGTTTGTCATTGACAAATTATTTGTTACATATAATTTTGTTCCATTCACTTGTGTTTTAATAGTAATTAAAAACAGTAATTTTAATTATAAAACTCTTTATAACCTGAACACAACAATACATATATAATAATGAACATTCACCTGAATATCACAATAACTTATACATGAAACCTATCAAAGACACAAAATACAAAATATAATAAAAGATGTAACCTTATGGAGTTAAAAAAAATAAAATGGTGGTATAGTTAATAAAACCTGGTCTTTACTCATTTATTATCTCAACCTCATCTATACCATACACGTTTTGCCCTCTAGGACCTTGTCATTCATTTGTCTAAAATTTTTCTGATATATATATTCTATTCTTCCACTAATTTATGAAAAAATATTATTTTAGTAATTATCATTTTAAAAGAGACTATTTCACATTTTCACAGCATATCTTTATATTTAAACAGTAAAAATTTAAATATGAGTTACCTGTAAAATTTGAATATGAGTGACCCATCTGTAATCTTTAAAATGTTTTTATATTATATTAGTGCAAATCTCTTGTTCTCAATTAAAATAAAAATAAACTCACCACATAACTAAATAGGTAAGTGGTGTTCACATTAGGGTAATCATGTCTCTTCACAGTTTTCTCACTGAAATCACTGATGTTTCTTTTAATTAAGTGCTCTACATGATACACATTTGGGGGGATCATATCTCAAAAGAGACATGACTGACTGAGCAGAATATTTTCCTGCAGTAGGTTGCCATTACTTTGTGACACCCCAGTGGACGGTCCGAACATTTTTTCCGGCGGCCGTTCTCCACGCTGTGATGTTTGCCGGGAGTTTGTTGAAAATGTCGGAGCCTCAAGCTGGGGGTACAAGATTGAACTATAAGGAACGAACTTCCACAACTTGGATGAGTTGAAAGGATGCTTTATTTCGTTTAGAGTTAGCCTTTTCGGTTGGGGCAGGCGAATGTGACACACAGCTCTAACTCTACTTAATGGAGGTCAACAAATCCGAACCGACCGAAACAAGACGAACGGAGGTTCACTTCACTCAACTGACTGACTCACTTAATTGACTCTCTCTCTCACTCTACTCTACTCTACTCTACTGATCTGACTCGGAAAAATTACCTGAATTTATTTAAAATTGATCCGGAAATCCGGAAATGCTTTAGACCATCGTTGATAAACATTGGCGTCTGTAAGTCCGAAATTTCAGTTATCTTTTTTTTTATCTTAATAAAGCTTCCGCCAGAAAATTCTTAATGTGTGGTTAAGATACAGCAAAAGACAGCCTTTGACCTGGTCATTCGAAAACCCACCTCCTGAACTTTATCTCTTTATCACATTAAATCACTGAGTCAAATATTTACCGGAAGAGTGGTAGGATTTAAAACAGTAATCGGATACCCTTGTCTCTTCCACAATTTTCCTCATAAAAGAAAAAGCGTTTATTTATTTATTTTTTTCCTCTTCTTCTTCACTTTTGTTAAATATGTTTTTAAACTATTTTCTATTCTTAACCATTTTCTATTTTAATCTATTATAATAAAATACATATTTTACAAAGCACCTTAATATACGCCTAGTTATTGTGTCACAACTTTCTGTGGTAGACTGGTTGTCAACCAAAGCTATAGAACATAATCTGTTCTGCTATTTATCCTATAGATGAAGAGAGAAGAGATAGATTAATACCTTTCCCAAGAGTATTTGCATGTAAGAGGATAAAATGAATTCAACATAAACTCAACACACACCCTAAATTTCTCTGTATCTAAACTTATTTATAAATGGAACTTTGTCTGTGTGTGTGTGTGTGTGTGTATCCATTACCTATAGACTCTGAAACGGCTGAACCGATTTTCTTGAAAATTACACAGTTGTACTATAAGCATCTGCGAGTGTTCTTAGCTAGGTTTTGTGTTGAGGTACTCCCGATAAATATCGAAAAAATCAGGTCATAGAAGGAGTGGTTCGATTTTAATCAAATTTCATACACTCATAGACAAAGACATAAGAAATGATATTCAGAAGTTTCAAGGTTGCAGTTCTTACAATAGTGCAGAAAATTTGATATCGATACCAGAAAATCAAAATTTGAATTACATCCATTAATTTTTCTTTCAGTCTACGGTTTTGCTTTAACTGGAAACAACTATTGCTTTTTAGACTTTTGTGCCAGCTCCAGGACCATAGATTAGTTTTAAAGCTTCCATTACACCTGAGCAACACCGGGCTATACTGCTAGTAGGAGATATTTGTCATCAAATTATTTTTCAAACCTTTCCATATCAAAACCTTTAGTGTGTGTGTGTGTGGTTTTCTGTTCTATTTTTTCAAAAGGCTTTTAAAAAGATGTATCTAAAAAAAGGAGTTTAGATTTCAGACTTGTGATGGTGGTACCCAATATCAATGGTTATGCCCTGTTCTGCCAACAGGTCACAGCCATTGATATTGCTTAGACGATAATGCTTCTAGGTTAAGGTGCTTCATTGTAGTATAATAGAGAGTAAATTAACCTAACTGATCATTGCTATTACTACTACTACTACTAGTACTACTGTAGTAAATTTAATCCTCACTGATCCTCAGCTTTCTAAATGTCTTTTTTTTTTTGGTTCAGACTAGTAAATTCGTGTTGCTTTTGTTGCTGATTTTGGCTGATTCATTCTACAGTCTTCTTCAGGTGTGCAATCTATGCTAAAGAAATAGGTAATGAAGTGAAATGGCCAATATACTGACCAGCTCAGTTCATTTTTATCAACCTATACACCACATATGATTTGATATGAGGATACATTCCAATTATTTCTCTGCTGAGCAATCTCCCTGACTATACTGCACTGAAATCAAACTGACATGACATACACATATGTCTAACACATGTAATGTGGATTCTTTTAAGTTTCTCACTCTTCCAGAATGTTTCTTTATATATTTCAACTTCATCACTGAAACACTAATGAAACACTTTCCAGATATTCACTGTAATATCACAATTTAGATTTTTAGAAAACTAGTGAAAAAGATTTGTAAAAATATTTGATGGGCAGAGTATTTAACATAATATGCATCAATTACAGTTTATACTTTTCAGTCTTAAACAATTTTCCCAGATTTTCCAAGTTTCATACAATTAGCTGTTTTTTTTTCACCTCCAAGCAAGGAAATAAAGTCACTAAGATGCAAAAGGTTACTAAGCATTAGAGAATATAAAAAACTATTACTAAGGAGAGAAGACAATAAAAGAATAATAATTAAGAAAACACAGATAACGATTAACATTGCATTTAAATTTTATAAGATAGAAGTTAACTAGGAAGCAAGAAGCTGGAAGAGAGTTCCAGAAGCGAGAAGTACAATAGAAGAAACTAATAGCAGTGAGATCTAGCAATTTCAACTGTATAAGGATGAGACCTTGCTGCTCTTAAATTCATAAGATCTAGATACCATAAAGGAAAGTCTATCAGAACAATTAGCATGAAAATATTTACAGAAAAAGCACAGGAAGCAACATTATGGTGATGGAAAAGGAACTGAAGCCATGTCAGGACCAATAACATTGAAAATTCTTTGAACTTTATCAAAAATCTCTGAATAAATATCAGGAACACCAAACCAGATGATACTAAAAATTTTTGTTGGAATTAAAAATTATAATTTACAGACTGAGCACAAAATTTACAAACGTTAAGAATAAATAAGTGGAAATATGCCATAATAATGAAAAGTATATCATTAATATGAAATTTATAATCAGTGTTCTGAAACTAATTTTATGAGTCATTTGTCCATTGAAATAGAGTGTACAGCAATCAAAATTCTTGTTATTTTTAATCATTTCACCCTATACAAGATGACAGGGGTTACTGAGTAAGAATTATTAAAGAAAGAGAACAATAAAACAACAGGAATTAAGAATATAGAAGATAACAACTGACAATACATTTAAATTGTTAAAGCAAGAAGCAAGTTACACAAGTTGGAATTGCAAGAAGTCAGAAGAGAGTTCACTGGCGAAAAGTGCAACAGAAGAAATTGCTAGCATAGAACTTATGGCTACATCTTTAACCATTTCAACTGTAAAATGATGAGACCTTGCTGCCAATCTAGTACTGCATTAAATTCATCAAATCTAGGTACCAAAGAGGTAAGTTCATCAGAATAATTACTATGAAAATATTTATAGACATGTCCAGGGATGGTGGTGGGAAAGTAACTGGAGCCAAGATGTCAGGTCAGGATTGATAACATTGCAGATTCTTCTTTGAATTTTTTTGAGCATCTCTAAATACATAGAAGTACCAAATCAGCAATATTTAATGCACATAAGGATGATAGACATATAAACATGTAAGATACTAGTGAAAACTTGTCTATCTTGACACAGTGAACCATCTTTCATAGCAGACCAATTGATTCAATATAATCTTTCCACTTCATGTCAGCAGAAAACATTAATTAAAACAACTTTCATTTCACAATTTCATAAGAAAAACTGAATCAGATAAAAAATGAATCCAGAAACACCATAACCTTTCAACTTGTGGGGAAGACCAGTATGTCAAAGCCTGTCAAACATCTTTGAGATGCCCAAGTTTCACCATTCTTACATATTTGACAGAGTCTCTCAGCAATAACTTTTAATGCATCAGCAGTTGACCTGGATATGTGAAAGCCATATTGCTTGTCTGAATTCTTTCACCTGTGAGGTGAGATGTTTAACCAATTTGAAGTTGATGAGAGCTTCTAGTATTTTGCCAAAAAAAGGGTACAAGGCTGACAATTAAAAGGATCAGATGGTTCACCTGAATTCTTAAAGATTGGAACTACAGAAGAGGATTTCCAAGCAGGAGGAAAGCAAGAAGCGGCAAGGCATCTCTTGTTGGGTTTAGAGAGAACAGGAGCCAGTTTAGGAGCACATTTCTATTGCATGGATACCATCAAGTCCACATAGTTTGTGGGAATCTAGTTTAGAGATTATAATGGAAACTATGAATGGAGTTATATGCATATATCACACAGAAGAGTCAGTTCTAAATGAAAAGTCAGGCAAGATACCCCAGATGAGTCAAGGGTAGAACTGGAAATGAATTTATGAGTAAAACATTCTGCTTTGATAACAGAAGATGATAGCACCTCAAATTGTGTGAAGAGAGGAGGAATAGAAGTCTTACTCTTATTTAACACAATATATTTAACACCAGTATGTATTCACTTACGTGCAAATACCCTTGGGAAAGGTATTAATCCGTCTCCTCCTTCCAGTTATGGGTTAAATAGCAGGACAGATTGGGTTCTATAGCCTTGGTCGGCAACCAGTCTACCACAGAAAGCAATGGCAACCTACTGCGGGATAATCTTCTGCCCAGACAGTCATGTCTCTTTCGAGACATGATCGCCCTAAGCGTGTATCACATATGGCACTTAACTGAATCCTGAGATTCAGAGTTGTTAGAAGCTCTATGGTGCCTCATTCTATCAGAAAACAAAGACTTAGCCTCTTTCATGATAAGTTTACAATTCTTATGAGCAGACACAAAGAGGAGTTTGTTGTGATCGAAATTATCATGTTGGTATAGCTGAAAAAGTGATTCCTGTGGGCTACAGTGCCTGAACAGGCAGATGTGAACCAGGAAGAAGATCATGGTTTTATCTGAGAATGTAAACCTTCATTTTCGAAATGCATCACAGATTTTCAATCAGATGAAGGTTTAGTGAACAAGAACAAGCTGTCTACTTTATCAAATAATTTTTCTTTAAACCTATTTTTATAAAGATTTTATTAGTTTTCTTTGCCAAATATGACTGAATATTGTCATGTATAAAAATCATTATCTTTCTGAAGAGTATCTGGCTCCTTATTGAACTGTGGCTCCACATGTGATTAAAAATCAATGTTATGTTAACATCATCTGGAAATCACCATGTTCTAAACTTTCAAAACTATAACCCCATCTGAAAACATCACATCACCTCTATCTTCTTGAGGTTCCAACCTGTGAGAGTGGTTTCCACCAGCCTTTGCTTCATCTCTCTGGCCAATGGGTGTAGGTGAGAGTATAGCTTCACTGATAAAAAAAAGACAGTTGAAAAATCAATCTACATGTATTTTGTTGTCTATTTCAATTGATTTTTCTCATGAGTGTCTTTTAAAGTAATCCTGCTGATCAATTTCATGCTTTTTGACACTTATGCACTGTCTTGAAAATTTAGTTAATGTTTGATAACAAATTAAAAGAAGTGAAATGCAGATTTTTTTGCCTAGCTAACCATGGTGCTCTTCTGAAAATACTTAAACAATATTCCAGTCAACGCCAACATTTTATGGCATGTGTTTCAGCTTCTGGATCTATGAGAAATCTTCTATATGAGTGTTGTCCAATCATTGCACCAATAAAGAAAATAACCTTGGACATTCCCCAGGCTCAGGTAAATGGGCTAAGATAGAAAGTGAGACAGATACTAGAGAAAGTTGCCAAAGTTGCCAAAACCAAACATAACAATACTGGAGAGGCTGGCAATGAAAACCCTACAGAGGAATGACAACATCATCATATTACCAGCTGACAAAGGCAATTCAACTCTAAGGATGGACAAAAAAGAATATACAGGAAAACTGGAAACCTCATTGGAAATGGTAGCTATAGTAAAGACCCAACAATGAAAAGAGAAAGAAAACTGTGACAGATCCTAATCAAGAACAAGGACCACTTCCCACCTAAGACAGGCAGATATCACAATATTATAGCAAGATTGCTAGTATGTCAGATAATATAGACCAGGCCATTCGCTAACATATTTGTGTTCGGTGACTTCAATATGCACCATGCTGGAAAACTGTCAGTGATCTTGCTGGTGTCCATACCTTGAAATTCTCAATCACTCAGTCTCTCACACAAGTAATGGATTTTCTCATACATTTCCCCAGTAACCCTGAAAGACATGCTTCCCTCCTAGATCCCTGACTCTTGCCATGCCATGCAGCTCTGGCCTATTGGCAACTCTGATCCTGCTGTAGTTTCCATTAATATATCCACTTCTGCTCCTTCCAGGAACTTTCTACCAGCAAAATATCTTACTGCTACCAAAGAGCGGACTGGGACTCATTCTGAGACTTCCTTTGTGATATCCCTTGGAACAAATTTTTTAGTCTCCCTGTTGAAGACTGTGCCTCTGAGGTTTCCTTCTGAGTGAAACCTAACATCGATGCTTTCATCCCGGCCATGAAATTCCAACTTAAACCTCATTCATCCCCATGGTTCTCTCCTGCTTGCTCAGTCATTATTACCCACAGGAGTCACTTCTTTCAGCTTTATTGAAGTGATGCATGAAAAATAAATTAGGTACCTTTTTGTCTTCACTTGTAATGAATGCAAGCATGTCTTAAATGATACTTAGCTGTTGTTTGTTAATAGAATGAAGCAGCATATAGCATCTCATAAGTTTGATTCCAAAGACTACTGGTGGCTCTGCATAAGTGTGCTAATCAACAGCAAACCTTTGATCCTTCCCCCACTCAATCAATTTGCGGTCTTTGCATCCATAGCAGACAAGGCTGAGAGTATAACATACAAATTTTCTTCCAACTTTACACTTGACTCGTCTGGAGTACCCACATCCAACTTCCCTTCTAGAACCGAGTCTCAGCTGAGTGATGTATATATAACCCTGTCTTTGGTCTCTAACATAATTTCTAAGCCTGAATCCCATAAGGTAAGCAAAGGTTACAGTATTCCTGTCATCATTTTAAAGAAATGTGTCCCTGAACTCTCTTGTCCTCTCCAAACTCTACAACTACTGCCTCACTGCTTCCTGTTTTCTTACCACTTTAGGGCAAGATGTTCGAGGTTATTATCAACGCTGAAACGGTTTATCGTCTCACATTTAACAACCTACTCTTTGACAAGCAGTATGGTAAGGTCCATCACTGAATACATATACCAAGCTCTTGATAAGAATAGGGAAGCTCAAGCAGTTGCCCTGGATATCTCTAAAGCATTTGGCCTTTTGAGCAAACTACAGGGCTACAGTATCTCTGAATTTAATTCAATTATTCCTATCTAATCGTGAAATGAAAGTTGTTTGGAAAAGGCATGGTTCTAGATGCTTTCATATGAATGCTGGTATTCCCCAAGGCTCTATCTACACATTTCCTGATCTTCATTAATGATCTTCCTGATGTAATCAGTTCTCAAGTAGGCATCTTTACAGATGACACTACCATTTATTCCTGTCTTAGTACGAAATCTGTCAAGGCTTAAAAAGTTAAACTTGCTGTTGCTCTTGGAAAGGCCACTCAATCTGTGTCAGATTGGAGTAAGAAATGGCTTGTTAATTTTAATGCTTCCAAAATGAAGCTACTCTCCATTAACCACTGCAAAGAAACTTTCTTGCCTGCCATCAGTATGCAACACACAGTGCCTCTTTGGTTTTACTCTCTCAACCGACCTCAAGTGAAATGACTACATCAAATCAATAGCTTCATTTACCATTAAGTAGGTTGGACCACTGTGTCGGGCCAGAAAGTTTTGTCTGAATTCATCTTGCAAATTTAAAAATTTTCTCATTCATCTGTGCATTGAGTACTGTTGCCATATCTGGTCAGGTGCTCCTGCTATTCATTTTGGGGTTCTTCACAAAATCCAAAGACAAGGCAATGTAAGTGACCCAGATTTAGCAACTTGATGTCAGTCACTTTCTCACTGTCAGGATGTGGTTTCACCCTCTGTCTTTTCTACAAATATTTTCATGGCTTTTGCTCTGACAATCTTCTTTTCCTGGTGCCCTGACCACATGGATCTACTCATGCTACTAGATTGACAGTAAAAGGGTGGGACCTGCAAGCTAAAGTAGTCAAATGTAACTATTATAGCAGCTTTCTCGCACTTCCTGCCTTTGGAACTCCATTCCATTTGCTTGCTTCCCTAATAGCTACAACCTCAAATTTAAATGCAATGTCATTGCCATCTTCTATCACCTTGATTTCTCTCTTTCTCCTATCCTTTCTTTGATATGCCCTGTATCTTGGTTTTTGTCTTCTTTTTCTTTTCTCTCACTGTAACCTCTGCACAGCAGTAGTGATCCTGCCTTGCTTGAGGTGAAATGATTATTTAAAAAAAAAAAAAATGAAGCTACTGCACATATAGTCTTCCCAAAAGACAGTATTCTGCTCAGGCTAATTGTTAGTTGCCAAGGCTCTGTGTGCAACCCTCTGAGTTGCTTCCTTATTGATATAATTGACCTATGAAGAAGAATAAGAAAGTCATCATCATATTTCAGAAACTCTGCCCATTTTGTGGAAATAATAAAAAATGTCTGCATCCAATCCAACCAGATGGTTAGCCTGGATGTGTTCAGTTTGTTCACCAAGGTACCCACATAGGAGGCATTATCAGTAGTCAGAGACAGACTGGCCTTGAACCCATCCCTAGAAGAATGTACCAGTATACCAATAAATAATCTGATGATGAAAAAACAACAAACATTCCTGGATGTACTATCATCTCAAAAAGAACATGGATTCAAGACATCTGTATACTACAAGCCAGTTTTCACAGGACATATCTCAAAATCAATTCCCACCACCATATACAGAGTAAAGAAAGGGATTGTCCACTGCTTACAACATCAAGCAAAATTTAAGAAGCGACCCAGAGACATATGAACAAGAAACGGTCAGTATAAAAAATATCCTACAACACAACTACAATGGGTAGCAACTTCAACAAACAGGGATAGAAGGGTACAAGATAGCAACATTCAGAAAACAGCCTTTGTCAATTACCCTATATGAAGGGATTATCAGAAAAAAATACAAAATAAGTAAATACATATAACATAAGGACAACCCTGAGAAGTGGTTCAACACTTCACAGACATCTCTTCTAAGAAAGATATCCCATAAAGGAGAACATGATTAATGACACTATGTACGCCATGCCATGCAGCTGTGACAAGAAATATAATGAAGAAACTGGTTGCCCCCTTAAGATTGCAGGAACATGCTGAAGCAGTAACATGGCTGACCATACATGGAGGGGAACTGCTACTTATTTACTGAGCAGGTGGTGTAATTTTGAAACTTATCTTGATCAAAAGCATCCCAAATAGTGTTCATTTCTATGCTAACAGGCAAGATGAGGAAAACAGTTTGAATAAATAAGTGTTGTTTCTGGTTCAAAAGTGAATGATTCAAATGAATGAAATTGGCTGCATTTACCTGAAAATTATGAATCTGGTTTATATTTGACATTTCTGTAAGCTCTTCCAGAGATAAGATCTTATCTTACCTGTAGTGTACTTTGTATCCAATACTATACTGTATGTAATCTTTTTAAAGTGTAAAGAAAATGTTGTAAAATGTATTAGGTTGAATCATTAATTTTTGTTTTTGAAAATTAATTATGATGAATGTATCAGCCTAACAAATAATTATAGGTGGCAGTGCAGTTAATAAATTACACTAACATACTTTAACTTTTGTACAGCAGTGACAGTATACACAGTGGATTATCATAGAGGAGAACATTTTAATAAATTCAAGGCTGCATATAGCAACCAAAAAAAAAAAAAAATATGGAACTGGATTAGTTTTTTCTACCTGACCTTGCACCAACCAATTAGTACCCATTTTTGATAATTGCAAAATGATTTGATAGAAAAGAAATTTATCTAATGTAAACCAGATTCAGGAGTTTATCAAAAACCTTTCCTCATCAAAACCTGTAGAACTTTATTCAAAGGGTATTGAAGAATTGTTTAATAAGTGGCAACAGCCATATTATTTACACCATTTATATTCTAACTCTTGTTCTCATTTTTGCTGTTCTTATCACATTTTGGCAGTTGTTCCCTTCAGCCTTCATCAGGTATATATGGATAAGCTACAGGGAATTGTGAACTGAACCCTTTAATTAATCTATGGGGATATACTGCTCTTTCCACCACACATTTAGATATATGATATATTTCTTATTTTTAATATTGCTCAGTTATTGCTTGCCTGTTCCCACTAAAAGTAAATATTGCCTTACTATGTTGCCAAATTAATGAACTAAAACTTTATGTGTGTGTGAGTATTTCTAATTTTGCACATTCATGTTGTTTGTTTTTGATTTGTCAACTGCACCTTAGTAGGGACTGTGAGAAAAAGAGCACCATGATGCAATTCACTCTGCCAGAAATTTAGAAATGACATATTTTACTACTTGGCATTCATGCTGGAAGCTCCAATATGAACATTTCAGAGTGTTTGGGTGTCAATCTGAGGACAATGCAGAGGATTTGGAAAGAGTTGGATGATATATCCAGCCGATGTTATGGTGTATAGAGTGATCACTAGTGATGGCAATTTACTGTTTCCATTTATCTCCCCACAGGATCTCAGACTCAACATGTAGACCCACATCAAATGTCTTGATAAGGTAGTTCTGCCCTGGGTCAAGAGGGTGGCTGTGGAAAGATTGTCTGGCAACAAGACTCTGCACCATGTCACACAAGCAGGAGAATCCAATTATGTCTGTCAGACAATTTCTGCGACCACATCACCCCCTTACATTTAGCCACCTAACTTCCCAGACTGCAACTCACTTGATTATTATATGTGGGGCACAGTTGAGCAAGAGATCAACAAAACTCCTTGTAAAATCAAAGATGAACTGAAGAAGAGTTGCAAAAGATTTTGAAGTTGCCCGGAGACCGTGGTTGAAGCCAATAGGGATTTTATTGAATAAATTTACTCTGAAGTATTTCAAAATGTTATTTGTGTAATTTTGGTAAATGTATCTGTTAAAATGAGATGTCAGTGTTATTTTCATTTTTGCATAATTTAAACAATTCATCCATTGCACCCTGTATCCATACACATCCCTGATGAAGGCTGGAGTGCACAACAGCTAAAATGTCATGATAACCAAGATGAAGACAATAATTCAAATATAAATAGTGTAACTTATGAAATTCAGACATTATATAACAGTGAATATGTTAGGCTAGCCTAGCATAGAAATAAATATAATGTGAGAGTCACTAATAAAGAAAGACAAATGACAGCAACTCTTCAACATCAGTAGCAGTCAAAACATGACAAGCAGCAGCATGTTTTGTGGATATGGTGGAGTGGGTGTTGTTACGAGGATGCATTTGTATATAAAAAACTAATATTAATAATGTCTAAAAGGTATAGTAAGGGATTCTCTTGAGTACTACTTGTTATTACAAAAAAGTTTTCATTCATGAAGTAGTTGTTAAATAGAGAAATTAGGAATAGAATGTTTTGGAAGATTGTAGAATATTCCAGTAAAATCGAGAGAATTATAAAAATTTCCAAAAATATGCAAATTAGGTGTTAGCCCCTATAAAAATAGGTTTTGGCAAGAGAGTAGTTAGTTGTTAAAAGAATTTGCTGACATTATCAACTCCGGCTTTGATTCAAGGATTTATATCCCGCCGAAAGAATCTCTAAGAAAAGTTGCCGACCAACTGAAAGAGAACCTCATGGAACTAAAAGGGTAAAGAGATTCTTTTTTTACCTTTTCATTGACCATACTGCAAATTATTCTTTATATACACATTTAAGGATTTCCAAAAATGATAGCACTTAAACTACTTCACTAACTGGGTAAAGATACTGACCCTTCTTTCCCCTTTCATAACACTTCGCCTGCCAGTAGTAAACTTTATGTTTCTGTTTGAATGCAAAAAATTGTAAATTCTGTATATATATCATTTTGTGTTTATCGTAAATTAAATATTTGTATGTGATTTAACTCTGAGTTTCGGTCAATCATTTGTTTTTCTTTTGTTACATTTAACAAAATTGGGGGCTCGTCTGACTATTGTAACAGTGTGAAGAAGTATTGTTTCATACAGGAATTTGTTAATATTTATTTACATAAAAACTTTGTTATAAAATTTGTGTATATAACAAAAATTGTCTAGATCTTGCAGTTCTCAAACATCTGAATTAAATTAAGCAAGTTTGGCCACTCCTTTTATATCTTATAAAAAGAATTAAGGCACTTCATCAAGTTGATTGTTGAATTTTTTTTATTACTGAATTGATTTTGATCTGCATTAATTGTGCTAAAACTTTACAATTTGGAAATATCTTTTGTAAAAATAATTTATAGAATTGTTTTTAATTTTTACAATATTTGAAAAGGTTATAAAATATTTTTATAACAAAAAGAAAACAATTTAGTAGAAAAATGTCAGGATGTTTAAAGTACTTGAAAGTAGGTATGGATAATGCAAACCTAGTGATTGACAAATATCATGTGCTTCCAACATTCTTAAAGTGACTTATAATTTCAATTTAACAGACAAATCTTAACAATCCAAATTATCTTTGGTTCATGTAGAAGTAAACTGAACTTAAGCATTAACAACATTTTGATGGTAGGTCTGTTGTACAATTTCATATTTGTAAGAGTTGATAAACAACTTTCATAGCATTCCTTCAGTTACATTAAGTCTATAAATCTTGACAATTTCAGAATCCTATAAAATTGCAATTTATGCTCTACCGCCTTAGTAACTGTAGATATTTTCCTTTATAGTGGTCAATGAAAGCTAGTGTTATCCTGAACATTTTCTTATGTTTCAATATTTTACAGTTGGTCCTTTCATTTGTGAAGTACTTGATGACCAAATAGCAATCAATATGAGATTGATTGCTATTTGGTTATCAAGTTAATTCATATAAAGAATATTCAGTGTATAAAACATCAGAGAAAATTGGCAACTAAGTGAAGATTTCAACAAGGCTACAAATTTCAATTAAAAATTGCAGATTTTCAATAAGTTCGAAAAGAAAACAAGTATACAAGACGTTTTTTTTTTACAATCAGAGGTCACGGTTTTCATGCAAGAAATAGGCAAACAAATAAATATTGATCATTTATTATTGTTTATCAGTTCAGCATATATTGGAAGTACATAGATCAGTAAACACTAAGACAAAACATCTACAGCATTGAGAAAGTGGGGGAAAAACATGATTTGGTCTAATTTCCAAATATATAATTTATGACAAGTATGGACATGAAATCAGGAAAAAAAACCAGGAAAAAACAGAAACAAAAAACAAACTGACCTTGTATTTAAAAAAAGAAAAAGAAGAGATGAATGCATAAAAAAATCTAATGAGTTTCCTCTTAAAAGTGACATTTTAAAGAGGACAAATTAGGAAATATGTACAAAAAATAATCTTGTTGAGTTTGCATAACAGCTGAAATTCTAAAAAAAAATAAGAAAAAAAAAGATAATTTCTTGCAAATGGTTAATTATTTTGCAGTATTATTGCTTTTAATTTTTCAGATGTCTCCATCAACACAAAATCAGTTGATTGTATTGGATTTAATTTTTATCCCCAAAATTGAAACTTAATAATTAAAGTTAATATACAAAATTGCAATTATTTGGAAGTTAAAAAATTGGTTTAACATCCACCATCCACAAAATGTTAATTTCTCTCAATCTGAAAACATTTTATAATATAAATTCTTGATAGGAGATTAATTGATATTTTTTTTTCTTTTCAGAAATTTAGAAAAAAAAATTAGCTTTTGACTTTTTTTAGACTATAAATAAATATGATTGCTTTCACATTTTTTGTGTTTTTGTTTACATACTAATATACTTTAATGATCTATAACAAAAAATTGGAATTTTATTTTCTTGATCTTGGAGAAAAAAAAAAACTTGAATAAGAAATAACCATGTTTTAAATAAACTGTAAAAATAGTTAAAATTTTGAAGGAATTGTTTGACTCTATTTAGGCTGAAAAATTATCACAATCATCATATATATATGAGTGGATGAAAGGCAAGAATGAAAAATTAATTTCAAACCTTCTCTTATGCACAGTGCCTGCTTAGTAGAAAGCCACAAGTCTGAGGAACCCACCATGAGAAAAATCTATACAAATTTCTATTCTTATCACAACTGCTGTCATTCATCTTGATGTGTGAAAAAATTTCCACAATTGATTAAATTAGAAAAAATTCTGTGATTTATGCTTAAAATATAAACATTAAATTTGAATAATTCCCATTATATTTCTTAAAACTTATTACTTTTTAATTAGTCCCTCAATCATTCTTTCTTAAAATACAAAGTCTAAGTGCAAAATATTCTTTAATTTCTGTGATGTGTTTTATTAGACAGCAAGTCATTTTTAACTGATTTTTTATGTCCATACCTAATTTAAAACAAAATATGAATATGGTCAAAATATTTTTTCAATTAGCCATTGTAAATTTTCAAATAGCATTGTAATAATAACAAATAAGAAACCAAAAACTTTTTTGATAAAGTAAAAAAAATATGGACGTTTTTCTTTTTTACCACCAAGTAGTTATAAAATAAAAAAGACACAATTTAAAGAGAAACTCATTCAACAGTTAAAGATGACAAGTTTGTAGGAAAAAATATCTTTGTAAAATGAGGAGTGAATTTGTCAGTATAAATTGTAACTCCAGAAGTTACAAAAAAATTACTTTAATCAACGAACTGTAAAATATTATTCAATAATTGTAAGCTTCTTTTAAAGAAAAACTAAAATAAAAGATATTTTGAAGTCCATATATGAAGGGGTACTGAAAAGTTATTAACTCAAACCACTCCTCAAAATCAGTAATATAATGACTGAAATATTGATTTAAGGAAGTGAATCAATTTGAGAATGTTTTAGCACCTTATATATAATTCCAAAATGCAAATTCATCATACAGTTAAAAGCAAAGTTTATAATAAAAAGAAAAAAATAATCAAAATCTTAAGCATGATTTTCTTTTATCATGACCAAAATAATTTTTCCCAAACAATCATAGATATAAAAAAAGAAAGAAGCAAGTATGAAAAAAGAAAAAAAATCTTTCAACATAGATGGATTACTAAAAAAAATAATTTGCCTACATTTATCTGACACAAAATAATATAAGTACTTAAAAACATTTCATTTTAACTATTTAGAACCTGGAAAGGAATCTGATGTGTTTAAAAAAAAAAAATTACGAACATATCAATTTTTTTTTAGTTTTAAGTTTGTATTCTGCAGTTGTGGAAAAAAAAACAAAAAAAAAAACAGACATGCCTCTTTTTTGAGGGGTGGATAGACTTGCAACAGATGTGGAATCTTTTTCTAAATCTTTGTCTGCAGTCATGATATATATTTTTCTTTAATAATTTTTTTTTTTTTAAATTTTGAAAAGTTAGGAATTTATAGATAAAATCTTAAAATCTTTCATAGTATTTTTTGTTGCTTTAATAAAGACCAAAGTCTTCTCATTAACTATATGATAATGCTTCCGAGTTCATAACTATTACTATAACCTTAGCAAATAAAAAAAAAAAAATTGTTTATTGAATATACAGAGATTTATAAAAAAATCATTCCTGCTCTTCACATTTTGGGAACTTGAAGAGCAATATTTTTACAATTATTTACATGTGCTCAATTGAACATGTGTTCAATAATTATTATAACTTATTAAAGATTTAGCTACTACTTATAAGGTTCATTATGAGACATTATTTGATGCTTAGGTGGGGCAAATGTGCTCCTTGTAGACAGTGGTAATTGTGGAACTCTGAAAATGTGGGAACCACTTAGGGGCTGAGATATTTCTGAGGAGGAGGAGGCAAAGTCAAACAGCATCTTCATACAACTTAGGAAATGAGTATAATTATGTAACTTCACTAAATTAAACGGAATAACTTTTCATCCATAGTAGTGGAGTTCTAATCTATTCTTGCCCTTATTTCCACTCTCAAGCTGTTTGAAGCTTATAAAATTGTGGGGGGCAACTGAGAGGCCAGCCAAAATTCTTGGAGGGCCTTGGCCTCTTCTGATAATTCAAAGAACATCATCAAAAATATTAAAATTTAAAAGTTCAATTTCATTTTCTTAAATTAATATTTGTTGATTATCACATATTTTACAAATACCTTTATAAGCATGAAGACTTTGATGCCTGAACATTGTTACTGTCATTCAGATGGCAAACAAACCATTAATATTCTTCAGTTAACATTAATTGAAAATAAATTGCATATTGTAACAAAACAAGCCATCATGTTCAATAATTAATCAACATTTTTCCATATAACAAATGATCATTATCTCAAGATTGTAATGTTATAAGTGAGAGAGAATTACATTATTGGATGTAGCTATAAGGCTTTAATATATTTTTGATATATTTTGATTGAGGAAAATCATTAAAAATGACTGTTGAAAAATGTAATAGTAAATTAAATTTACATAACACAAGCTTAACTGTTTTTAAAATTCTTTATCAAACAGGAAAATTCAGAAGACAACTGAACTTTTCATTGTGATAAATTTAAAAAATAGACTTAAAAACAGGTGACGAGAAGTAAATCTAATTGAATATAAGCATGTCAGCTTTATGATGATTTAATTCAAATACTATATAGTGAGGATGTTTCTGATCCTCAGTCACAAAATCATATTTGTCAAATTAAATTCTAATTAGCATTATAAGTTATGTACAAAATTCCATTAAATAACTTATCAGCACAAAAAGTTCAGTGTAAAATTTACTCTGCTCTATAAAAGAGCATAGCATTTTAAAAATATTATTTTGTGAAACATTTCAATTATTTAGGCAAACATAATAATGAATATATAACATGAAAATATGCTCTGAAAAAAAAAAAAATAAAAAAAAAAAAAACCTTTTCAGCATAAAAAAAGTTTTCAACATTTCAAAAATCTTTTGTTGAGAGTAGATTAAAAAGATTTCCAAGAAAGAAAGTTTTACTTGAGAATCCATTTTTAATTTTGTATAATATGAGATAGGCACCAATGGATGGAATAAAATACATCAAATGTTGCTTTTTATTTATTTATACATTTATGTAGGAAAAAAAATACAAAAATAAGTAAGACCCAGTTTATTTGTTAGTGGGTGAAATAATATTGATGCAGAATGAATTCAACAGATTTCAAGATTTAAAAATTTTACAAAATGTCAGCACTGAAGAATTTTTAAAAAATTCACTTTTAAGCCAAAAAAAGAAAATAATCATTTCTAATAGTATCTGTAGAATATTTTTAAGAAAGTTACTAAGTATTTTTATTGAATTAATTTTTTTTTTCAAAATTGTGAATTTTTAGCATTTTAAAACAAAAAAACAATTATAAAAGCTGAAAAATGTTTTCCTATTAAAGATAAAAGTGATTTTACAGTCTGTGTGCAATTAATCCTTTAATTCCAGAAGAAAAAGTCCGTTATTATGTATTTACATTTGTTAGACACAGTCCTAGAGAGAGAACCTAAATTACATCTGTTGCATAGATACTAGTGTATAGTTTTAGTAATCCAAATTTAAGGACTGATTTATTTTCATCAGATAGATATACATAATTCCTTGTAATTCAAAGATCAACATAAGCATCTTAATGTTGGGTATAGTGGGTTAAAGTAAGGCACTGCATTTGTGACAAAACAGTAGAAAAATGAAGACCACATTTGAAATAGATGTACTTGTCTCCTTAATTGTTGAACATCTATGCAGGAGTGAGATAATTTAAAGATTTATAAGAATCAGCTCTAATTTTTCTATTACAAATCTATCAAGAGATATATGCTTTTGTCATAAATATCACAATTTAAACATTGCCTTGCAGTTCTTATTTTAAATTATTTAAGAACTTTATAAAAATAAATAAAACTATATGAAATATCAAACTGAATTTTTGCTTGAAGCGCATGGAAAATATATTCCCTTGTTACTGTGGACAAAACTGTGGACAAAACAAATAAGAAAAGAAAAAAACATTTTTTAAACCACTAGCATTTCAATGAAAATTGAAATAAAAAAAATCATAAGTTGAGAATTGTGATATATAAAACCACTATAAAACATTTGGTTTTGTGCCACAAAATTTGAAGACATTGGTCTCCACATCAATACATTTATGGCTAAGGATATCCAATTGATTTTGAGGAAACTAGAAATGACAGTCAAGAAAAGGAGGTAAAGATTGTGTCAGGAAAGATTGTGGCGGCTGGACATCTGTAAATTTCCAAGACAATGCCATTCACAGTTCTCCCGACTCAAGTCAAGATTGCGTAAAGGGATGTAAAGGGCCCCCATAAATTGATTTTCTTTTAGAACATCATGGTTCCAAACAGTCACTTGTAGTGTTCGATTCTTCACTTCTTCCAAAGACATCTTGTACTGCATCTACAAAATAGGAACATCTTAATATAATTCTGGAAAGTTGAATTCTTTGTTATAATATATACATAAAAATGCTAAGAATATTGACTCTCATTTCTTTTTATAATACCAACTGAAATCAATTTGAAATCATGCATTCAATCAATAGTATATGTTACCTGATGGCATGCCAGTTGAGCAGTCAGCTTGATCATTTGACATTTTTTTAAGAAATTAATGTTCTTTGAAAATTCTTTAATTTAAAAATTAATGTTTTTTGAAAAATTCACCATCTCTCAATTAAGATAATTATCTATACTATTATTCTAATTGTATGTATGACCATTACATATTTTGATCAGGAAACTGCTTGATAATTAAAAATAAGAAATCATTGTATTGGAATAGTGAATCTGATTACTTGTAAAAACTTTTTTCTATCAGTTATGTTTACAATTTGAATGAAACTTCACAAAGACCTGAGCAGTTGATACATATGCAAGCAATTGTAAGCATGCAGTTATCTCTATCAACCTTTTTTATTACTTGCATTTTTGACACTTAATATGCAACATGCATACCTTTAGTAAGCAAGAAAATTTTGATTTGGAATTCTGTAATTTTCTGGCACTTCAAATCTAAACTTTGCCAAGAATCAACAATCATATTCTAGTAAAAGAAACAAATTAAGAAATATTTACAGCCAACTAGAGGCTTTTTTTTAACAATTTCTTTGACAAGAATGTTCCTGTAATTCTTCTGACTTTATAGATATTTTTCATACTGTGCATGAACTTGGATGTTTTATTGTTTGGAAACTTCTTTCAATCTTTGTATAACATTTGACTCACAAAAATAAAAATAAAAAAGATTTTGATTAGATTTTCAACACCACCTCATAGAATAAAAGATTAAAAACAAAAATGAAAGACAGAAAAAAAAGAAAAAGAAGCCTCTTCTTACCACTTCATTGAATGTTGGATGTGTTGAATGTTTGACAACTTTGGTTTTCTGTTTTGTTAACTTTTCTGGATCAGGGAGCATATATAGTTTGACATAAGTACTTGGTGTTTCTGTTCCAGATGAGCGCTACCAAAAACAGTTGATGAAAATTACTTTAGGGAACCAACAAAAGTGTAAAACAATTATGTAAATCTAATTAATTAGTGTAAAAACAAAAATTCACAACAAGTAGACAAAAATCAAGCAAAATATAAAAAACATTTTTGATAATAAAAGAGAACTGCAAAATCTATATGAATTGAAGGCTTTCAGAAATCCTATCTTTTTTATTGATCGGTCATCTGGGAATATGCATTGCAATCTTTTACATCAAGATATTTTTGCAGAGTTAAAATAATTTTACATTCTATTATCATCATTACATATTCAAAACATGATTAAGGAAATAATTTTCTTTTATTCTACTTAATTTGTAAATTGATTTTTTTCTCATGAAAAACATGAAGTGAATGAAGTTCACAGTTTAAGTATGAAGATCGGATTAAACAGTTAAAAGTTTCAGCTCACCAAATCTCTTGCATGCATTATCATCACTTGAAGGTGTTCTTTCTGGTATTGAATTGAAAGTTTGATGTCACCTTTAATTCCCGAGCCCCGTCGACAGAATCGATCAGGTGTGGCTGGTAAAGAATCACACAATGATTACTTGGCATTTCAGCAATTAAAATACATTTTGATGTTTCATTTTGAGGAAACATTTCAGTAAACATTGAATTGAAAAAGTATAAAAAAATGGAATTAACAATGAGAAAATATAGATAAAGAAACCATTTAACATCATGCGTTGGACTGGGGTGAAAGTTTTTGGCACAACCTACTTCCTAAAATCTGACCAAATATCACAATTTTTTCAAAATGCTTTTTAGTTCATATTATATTCATTAAATATAGTGTTTCTATATTGTTAAAAGAAAGAGAATAAAACCCCCAAAACAGTTCCAGCTACAACTGCAAGACTTTATTTACTTTCATGATTGCACTTGATAATACTGTTACTGCATGTGAAAAGAATTACTACTTCTCCCAGATCAGTATTCTCTAATACTGAAGGATGTTATCAATATTCAAATATATGCCATAATTTTTTTTTTTTATTGTGGTTATCAAACCATGCACAGCCTATTCATGTCTCTTTAGATGTTGACCATTAAATAGTCCATGGTTTCCACTTGACTACATTCATACCTACCATTTCCATCACATATCTGATAACTTGGGAGCAGTAATAGAATTCTATTTTCTCTTAAACAAAACTTTACTTCCATTTGACAAGAAGAATGTTTGTATTTATAAATAAATTATTCAAGTTTATTAAATCAGAAATACTGAAATTAATTTTATTATGAATATGAAATAAATAATATATTGTGTGTGCATGTGCATGAAGTAAACTTTTTTTTTTTTTTTTTTTAATCATCTCACCCCAAGCAAGGCATTCCACTGCCACTATTGTGCATGGGGCTACATAGGGGAAAGTAAAAAGAAGGAGTGGTTAGACATAGGGAATGTCAGGAGGAAGGTGACAGATGAGTAAGGATAGCGAGGATGAGGGTTGGGCAGATGGGAAGAGTGTTTGATAGAATGGGAGCAGGTTAGTGTGTTAGGAGGTGTCTATTGACCTTACATTTAAACTCCTGGAGATTGTAGCCATCGGGGAAGCAATCGTTTGGAAGAGAATTCCACAGTCGGGAAGTGCAAGGAAAGAAACTGTTGGAGTAGAAGTTACGGCTGCATTTTATCGGTTTCACTGTAAAAGGGTGGGATCTAGTTGCTAATCTAGTATCTCGTTCAAATTCGTATTTAGGGGGCACTAGTGATCTAAGTTCATCGGAGCAGAAGCCGTGAAAGTATTTATAGAAGAGACACAGGGAAGCCACGTCGCGCCAGTGGGAGAGAGACTGCAAGCGGTCTGCCAAGTCGGTATTTATCACATTACAGACCCTCCTCTGCACCTTATCGAGAAGCCCGAGGAGAACAGCAGGGGCACCCGACCAGATATGGCAGCAGTATTCAATGCATGGGCAGATGGTAGATTTATAAATGTGCAGGATAGATTCAGACGGGAAAAACTTCCGGGCCCTACACAGAGAACCGACTTTCATAGCAGCGGATTTAGCAATGGATTCGATATAGTCATTCCATTTGAGGTCCGCTGAAAGTGTGAGACCAAGGAGGCGCAGTGTTTTACTCTCTGGGAGGCAAGCCTGGTCCATGCTAATAGGAGGTAGGTGAGATTGTCGATGATGGTTAATTGAGAGTAGCTTTGTTTTAGAAGCATTAAAATTTACTAACCATTTCTTACCCCAGTCCAATATGGATTGGAGGTCTTTTTCAATCTCGGCTGCGAGGTTAGCTTTGACGCCTACACCAGATTTTTGTAGGAGGCGAGAGTAAACTGTGGTGTCATCGGCGTACAAACCTATTTGGGCTCTTATGGAATCAGGGAGATCATTAATGTATATCAGGAAGAGTGTAGGACCTAAGATGGAGCCTTGGGGGACACCTGCGTTTGTATGGTAGTTCTGAGACGCATGTCCATTTAATACCACCTTCATTGTGCGGTTAGAGAGGAATGACTGGATTAGTTCAAACAAATGTCCAGTTATACCATAGCTCTGCAGTTTACATAGAAGGCCAGCATGCCAAACTCTGTCGAACGCCTTAGATATATCCAATGCAACGGTTCGGGCTTCGCCATTCCTGTCGAGTGCCTGGTATATGTACTCGGTGATGGTCGTTAGCATATCAGCAGTAGACCTGGTGAAGCGGAAACCATATTGCTTGTCCGAGAGGAGCCTGTGTGCTGTGAGATGCTGAACCACCTCGGCGTTGATAATGGCTTCGAACACTTTGCCAAAGATCGGAAGAAGGCTGATAGGGCGGTAATTTGCAGGGTCAG
The DNA here is from genome assembly GCA_037127315.1 of Ascarosepion bandense. Taxonomy (NCBI): domain Eukaryota; kingdom Metazoa; phylum Mollusca; class Cephalopoda; order Sepiida; family Sepiidae; genus Ascarosepion; species Ascarosepion bandense. The sequence continues at coordinate 1,434,024 of JBBBDQ010002046.1, read as the reverse complement.
AGGGTTCTCTAGTGTTTTTAAATATAGGAACTACAGAGGAAGATTTCCAACAGGCAGGAAAGCAGGAAGCAGATAGGCAGAGGTTGTAGAGCTTAGAAAGTACAGAGGAGATTTCAGGGGCACATTTCTTTAAGACTATGGTTGGGATTCCGTCACCACCATTCGCTTTGTGAGGGTCAAGTTTTAAGATTATCTTAGAGACAAGTGAAGGTGTAATGTGGACATCATTCAGTTGTGCCTCGGTTCTAGGTGAGAAGTCGGGTGTCAAAACTCCAGACGAGTCCAAACTCAAATTGTTCAAGAATCTGCGGGCAAAGCATTCAGCCTTATCTGCTGGGGAGGTGAGGACCTCAAATTTGTTGATTAGCAGGGGTATTGTGGACTTGCTCTTGTTAAGTACTCTTTTACAGAGTCGCCAGTAGTCTTTAGAGCTGAATTTAGAGCATGCTATGCGTTGCTTCATTCTGGCAGCAAACAACATCTTAGCTTCGTTAAGTATCCTTTTACACTTATTACGAGCTGAAGTGAAAAGGCGCCTGTTTTGGTCCGACACGTAGTTACGATTGAGTCGGAAGAAATGATTCCGGTGGACAATGGCAGCCGAGCAAGCGGGTGAGAACCATGGACTTCTTTAAAAAGTGTTGCGAATTATAGAAAGATGGAAAGTGTTTTCTAAAATTATAAACATCTTTTGAGATTACTTACAATGTCTTTCTATCTCCATGTTCATGTCAGCCCTTTGTTCATCTCTAAGCAGTGGGTGGAAAAATGTGTAAACAAGATCACACTGAAAAGAAAAATCAGAAAAATACCCAATGAGGTATTTTTGTTTGCTAAGAAATAGCCAAATACAAACAATATTTTTTCAATTCAAATGGAATAATGGATTACATAGTTCACTTTAGAAATCATGATTAATTTTATATTCTGAACACAAAGATACATAAGACATTTTGAAGAACAAATTTGGATACACATAACTATTATGCATATGAAAATATTCAAACAATATAATCTGTGTTGCAATTAATTAGCAGTCTATTTGGAATTTTAATATTTAATAAATTTTAAAATATTCAAATGTGAGACACAAAATAAAAATAATTAAGTTTTAGACTTAAAAATAATGGAAATCTATTTATGATATAAATTTCAGGGAGGTATTCACCAAATAATATTAAGGCTGGCTAATACAACTGTATTTAAATAGATAAAACAGTGAATAGCAAATATAATCAAGAAAAAAAAACAAAATAGCAAAGTTTTTTGAAGAAATCAATCAGAGAATTTAAGATGATGCAAATAAAAATAGAAAATGTCCAGATTATTCAAAAATATATATATAGAATAAAAAGTGTGAGAAGCCGTGAACATTTTCTTTAAAGTGTATATTTATTGTTGTTATTATTATTATTATACATGTTATGATACATTAAGTGTCCATGATGGTATTGGTGACGTTACACATGTTTCGAGTCTAAAATTGACTCTCTTCAGGCAAATAAATTTGTGGCTTTACGTATCCAGTTCCTTTTGTTTCTTCATAGAAGCAATACAAGATTATCACATAACAGGAAATTATATGTTTCCCAACATTTACATGAATATAGTGATGGCAAATTCAAAGTTATACCTATATATCAACACACAGATTATGAAATATTAATAATGCAGGAAGAAAGATTCATAAAAAAATACAAGCCTTCACTCAACAAAACAACATAAAAAACACACACACACCGAAAAACATACAGACACACACATACATACACACCCACCCACACACACATACATACACACACGAAATTCAAAAGATAACCACAAACAATAAAAAAGAACCAGATGACCCACACATACACACACCCACATACATACACACACACCAAATTAAAAAAATAACCACAAACAATAAAAAAAACCAAATTACCCATACAAAACAATTCTAAAACATAAAGATGAAATAAAAAAAAAACACTCTCTCACACACACACACACACACACACACACACACACACACCAAATTCAAAACACCATCAAAGCAATTAAAACTGACAACCAACTGACCGATGAAAAAGATTAGAGATAAACAAAGGTGACCGGGAGATAATTTTCACATACTAAAAAGGTAACCCCCAGAACAATATCATTCCAAAATGGGGTAACCACTTGATTTATTTATCTGTTTATCCATTTATACACATGCTGATGCAAAAAAAACACAGACTATTCAACGTCCCAACATTTGATTTATTTTATCTTATTTTACTGATTTTATTTATTTTCTTATTTTTTCTACTTACTTATTTATAAAACAAAAACTTGGCAATCAGAAATGAAAGGAACTAGATACATAAAGCCACAAATTTATTCTCCTGAAGAAAGTCAATTTTAGACTCGAAACACATGTAGCATCACAAATACCATCATGGACACTTAATGTATCATAACATGTATAATAATAACAACAACAACAACAATAAATATACACTTTAGAGAAAACATTCATGGCTTCTCACACTTTTTATTCTATACCAATTTCTCTTGTTGGAACAGCTCTATATCTTTTTCCTATATATAGATGACTATATTTAGTCATCCCCATAAAAGCCTGTTTCATTATATCACAACTTATCAGTGTGGCTAGAGTTCCATTTGCTTCGAGCTGGGATCGAAACACAACTGATTTGGTGTCAGTTGGAGTGCCTACCCATGAGCTATGGGCTTATGACTGAGAAAGGAGGAAATTTCAGCGTGTTATATATAAGCAGCGTATAAACATGCAAGCAGCCGGGAGAACTCAATTCATGCTTGAAGAGTAATGCATAAATTGCAGAAGTGGTTGCTGTTGTAAAAATATAGTCTATATATATATATGACAAGAAAAACTGTGTTGTTACACATTTTGTTCTGAAAAAACCATAGCTCTAAAGATATTAACAATTACATTGATCTTATTAACAGACTAAAAGATATAAATATGAAACAAATTCATGATTAGCTTAGAGATTAAATCTCTCTATATCAAAGTGCCTGTTAACAAATACTTAAATCTCTTACTTCAAATTGAACTGTTACTCTTTTATTTATACATGGTGCATGGTGAATGCAAGAATATGCATGAATATTTAACTGAAAAATGCACAGCTCTATTCTAAAGTGTGTTACTTAAAAGGTATAAAATTTCTAATAACTTAATAACTATACAAGCTTAAAAGATGAAATTATTGATTAATAATTTGAAACGTTTAATATGCTGTGCAATTTTTATTTTTCTCCATAAATTATACATTACTTAAATTCTATTTTTATTTCAAAATTACATTTTATTTAAATTGATATCCACTTTGTATCATATCTTCTGAATAATTTTGAATAAAAAGATGCTTTAATTTTGTCTCAAACTGGTTAATTAATAGAATATGCTTTAATAATGTGTCTGCTATAATTTGAATCTAATTTATTCTTTGTTATGTCTGGTATATCTCGCAGTTTCAGTACCCAATATGTGGCACACCGTTACATGTTGTATTTAACTCAGCTAATTCGCATAGGGCACCACACCCTCCCTGAACTGAAGTGGTTGTATATTCTTGTTTTTCCTTTTGCTATGTCTAACTACTCTTGATTTCTTGCTTTTGCTCTTCTTGTCTACTTTTTATTGGTGACCTTGGTTTTTTTTCACCCTCTTCTTCATCAGTTTTTTTCTTCTCCACTTATATTCATTTCTTGTACATTCTCATCACTGTAGTTTTCTCTCTCTTCATGCTCATGCGTTTCTGTTCTCTGATCTGCCCTTTCATTGTAATAACTTTCCTCCTCTTAACTTTGGTCTTCCATCTCCACATCATCCGACAAAATCCCTTTTCTAAATTGATCTGCATGAGCATGCTGCTGCTTCTTCTCGATCAAAGACATATTATTGCCTCTTTGCAAAAGGAAGTTTGCATCTTTTGGATTTGCACTTTTGTCTTTATTGCACCATACTCTTTCCTTTGTAACAAAAGACATGGTAATAGAGGCTCTAATCTGTCTACTCATGAGGGCTGATGGGCTCAACTTCTTCTCTGTGTGTAGTATTGACCTATAACTGAGGAGCATTTTAGCTAGAAACACATTAGTGTTTTCAGTGACAAGCAAGAATGCCTTCAATGTCATTTTAACTGTTTGTGCCATCTGCTTTGTGATTGAAGAAATTTCTTACCTAGTAAAAATTTTGTGCCCTCTCCATACTCCAAACAACTGCTAAGGCCTCTTTTTCAATGTTTGAGTATTTATCTCTGCCATTGTCAATCTCATAGATAAATACATTATTGGTTGATCTTCCTGTGATAGGATGGCAGCAATCATTTTCTCACTTGCGTCCATGATCAACATTATCTCTTTTTTAGAATTAAACACTCTTGTTATAGGTTTCTTTTTCATAATTGCTTTTAGTCTCCTAAAAGCATTATTTTGTCTCTGTGTCCATTCAAACTGTGTTCTTTTTACTCAACTCTGACAATGGTTCAATTAGTTCACTATATTTCAGGATGTATCTACTGGAAAAATTTATTAAATCAAAAAAGCATTCCAATTCCTTTTTATTAGTTGGAGTCGCTACCACTGTAATCTTTTCCGTTAGCCTTTCATCAGGTGCTATATCAGTCTTTGATATTTGGTAGCCCAAATATGTTAGATTCTTGCAATTAAAGTTACATTTGTCTCTATTAATAGTTAATGCAGCCCTTTTCAATCACCATAATATTTGATCTACTTTTTGGTCTTCACTCCTACCCCTATATCAACTTGATAAATAATCATGTTAGTTACCTTGTCTAACAATATTCCTTCAATTGACCTTTGAAATCTATGACTAGATGTGTTAATTCTAAATGGTAAGCAAGCCTACCTTAACAGGTTAAAATCTAATTTGCTCTAGCTGCTGTAAATAGCCCACATTTAATTCTAAGTTCATATGGCCACCTTGCATGCATTGCAGTACGTCTTTAAATTTTTTGTCAATCTGAAGTAGGTTGTATGCAGATCTCAAGTCAACTTTTGCAAAATATTCCATGTTTGCCAGTTTATGGCTTGCCATGTTGATGTTTGGTAATGAAAACTAGTCTGAGCATATCTGGTGATTTACTCCTTTATAGCCACCGCAGATCCGGAAATCTCCATCGGCCTTTTTTATTGCTACGATAGGTGAGGCCCAGTTACTTCCACCATGTGTAACTTTTTCAAGAATGCCTTGCTTGATCATCCAGGTTAACATGGCTACCACTAAAGGCAGTATATTTACTGGTACTTTTCTGGCTTGAATTATATATAAGTCATTCAATTACATTGATGGAAGACTGTAGAAATAGATATATTTTTGAATCCTACATTCAAAGATGCCTTTGTAAATCTCAAGTATATTAGTTGTGTCATATATACAGTTATGAGAAAAATATCATTTACTTTACACAATAGTTTTCTCTGTATAATCTTCTTCCTTGTCAATGTACTTAATTCAATAGTGAATAGATATATATTGAATACTTGCATAATCAATCAGTATTTTCCGACAAATTTTCAGTTTTTTACTAGTTTTATTTTCTTATGCTTCTTTTTATCATCAGAATCTCTCTTGTGGTTAAATCTTGTCTATACAGAATGAAATTGAATACTTGCTAAATGAAATGACATGTATAAAAATATTCATTAAACTATCTTAAATTAATAAATAAAAGCAAATTAAAAAAAAATTATGATTTTGAGGATGAACAGATAATTAAATATTAAGAACAGCCAGTAATTTTTATTTCCTAATTAAATAGTGATAACCTAATAGCATTTTTTCAGAGTTACACTTGTCCATATAAATACAGTTAGGAATGAAAATACTTACCTCTGATATTTCAGGAGCTTTCAATAACATTTCTTTTAAAAAGCCACTTATTTCAGCCTTCCTGTTGAGTGCTACTGCTCGTACATGACTGCGTCCAAAGACCACCCTACAGTAATAATTAAGGAGAACTTGCTAAACACACCCTCCATTATAATTTATTTTATAAACACACAAGAGTTCACTTATTCATGAAATGATAACCTCTCTAATATTTCTACTTTAAATTGAAATGTTACTGAAGTAAAACAAAATATGAGTGCATTAAAATATATATATATATATATATAAAAACTTAAATTTAAGTTTTTTTTGCAAACTACCAATTCTTTAAATGAGAATAAATACCTTGGGGTGATGGAATTGTTAAAAAAGATTTGGAATGCTTTTTAAACAATTTTGAAATATTAGATAATAGTTTAAAAGAATGAAGTTTTTAAGAAATGTGAAATGGTTTTCAAAAATTAAAAATAATTTACAGAATCAAATGTTTTTTTTAATAAATATTAGTTTCCAATTAAAAAAAAGATTTATAAAGTTTAAATATTTTAAATAATTGTATTACAATAAATTACAGTTTAAAAATTAAATATTTAAATAAAAGGCATACATTGTCATATAAGAATTTTACAATCTGGCAATTTGTTTTCAATAAATCTTCACATATATCTTAAATCCAAGAAAAAAATGAGTACATTGGTAACTTACTTTCCAGACAATGGAGGCCAGTAGACCAGAGGAAAGCGCTGCACCAATTTCTCACGGAACTCCAAAAACTCCGAAAAATGACGAAAGACATAGGAAGGCACTTTTTGGTTTTGTCTCATAATTCTCATGACATATGTCTACATAAAAGTATAAATAAAATTTACCTTAACAAATATTTTCTGGGATATGAACTTTTGTAATAAGTAATTATTTCTTTTGTATTCTGTTAAAAAATTTACGGGATAATACATAATGTCAAATAGTAAATGTTTTCCCAATAAGATTGGTATTTACCAACTAATATTGGTAAAACATTCGATATACATTTATAAGATAAATGTATCAATAAATTTCAGTTATAACATTTGTTTTTGTTAGAAATATTTACAAGAACTCATTTAGTGGTGTGATTTTATTTTGAACTTTAATGTCATTCATTAATTTGTAAATGAATGTATGTATTAATATAGTTATTATTAATCTTTTTCCTTTAAGAAATTTAATGATTGCTATGAGTTGTAAAAAAACATAACCACAACAGAGAAGATATCTTAAAAAGTTGGTGTAATAAAAACAGACAGAGAAAAAAAGTTGTAGATAAACAAGAATATTGGCTAAAGACATGAAAGCAACCAAACTATCATCTTTGAAGTACATAAACATTTCAAAGAAAAATGTGTAATTTATGCAAAGTACATAAAAACTGATTTTCTCAACAATAACTTTTACTGATGAATGTTGTACTAGGTCCTTCATGGAAGTAGTCAACTAAATTGACTTAAAAGAAAATAAAGGGTGCATGGTGTGCTGTTTTAGGATGGTATAGCAGGAAACAAAATTATAGGCTCGTTCAAAATTGATGATGGTATCAAGCACAGAATTATTGTAAATTCCTGAATTTTATAATTTTAAAATGGTACAAATCAAAACCAATGAATTTTAAGATAAAGAGTATATTCATGCAAGAAAATGTGTCGTCAGACTTTGCAAAGGTGGTTTAAAAAATGATTTTAAAGACATCAAATTAACAAAATAGACTCTCCAAATATTAATCCAACTTGTAGCCCATCATTAAAAAAGATGTTTATGAAAATGAATGAAAAACTGGTGAAGGTTATTAGAATATCAAGGAACACACATTAACATGCAAAATAATAATTTATTCAAGTATTTGAAATATTATGTTAAATATATGTTTCTATATCATATAACTTTTGAATTTATTTATAAAAAATTATGATGAAATTTAGTTTGCTTGATATTCCCAAAATAAGTTAAAAATATCTATAAAAAAGAGAAATATTATATGAAACACCCATGATATATTGCTCAAATAAATATAACAGTTGGTTAATACAAATTTTATTGTGAAAACAATGATTTGCATAAAAAAAGTGAACAGTAAAAAATGTCCTTTTCAATTACGCTGTAAGCTTTCAGATTAAATAGATGATGAAGTCTATTTTGCAATCTGATTATGAACAATAATAAAAAAATAAAGAAAAAGACTGACTTAAAAATCAGCCTTTCTCTGATTAATATTTTCAGATTTCTTATAAGAAAACTATTTATTCAATTTTAATAATAAAAAAATTGTACAGGATCTTCAAACATAGTAAACTAAATGACTAATGATAATTGAGATCCTACTTTTAAAAAAATTGAGTTGGGTTAGATTATTATTTAATGACGAAATTCTAATCAGTTCATGTTCTTCATTGTAAAGTGAAACTAGCTTGATTACACCTTGACTGAAAAACTAAATTAAGCATATGATAACAATGCAACAAATTTAGATTTTTCCAACATTATGTTTTTTTATTTTTTAATAGAATTTTTGCTCTCTAATGCAAATTGTTCTAGCTTCTTTTTTTCAAACATTTGTGCCTGTAAAAAATGCCAATACTTACATAGTGTTTCTCAGGAGTGTATCGCTTCTCAAAGTCAATCACATCTAGTTTGGTGATTCTTCCATCTGTGTGGATACTGAAACAACAAAAAATTCCAAGCAATGAAAACTGACATTTTTGTTTTTTAAAATCATTTCACCCCGAGCAAGGCAGAAATGTCACTGATGAGCGGGGGGCTATATAACTGTAAAAAGATTAATTAGAAAAGAGCAAGGAGTACAAATTAGTTAGAAAGGAGCAATAGAAAGCTGAGAATGCAGGTGCGATGACAGATACATAGTTGGAGAGAAGGGAAGGATATACGGGGATGGGGAGAGAGCTAGAGTCCAGTGGTTAATAGATGAGTATTGACATTGCATTTAAATTTCTGGAGGTTGTAGCCGTCAGGAAAGCAAGAATATGGGAGCGAGTTCTACAGGCGGGAAGTGCGAGAGAAGAAGCTGCAGGAGTAGAATTGTCGTCTGCATTTGGCTAACCTGACTGTGAATGGGTGGGACCCAGTTGCCAGTCTGGTTGCACGAGTAAACACCTGTTGAGGAGCACCAGTGACTTAAGTTCATCTGAGCAGAAGCCATGAAAGTATTTATAGAACAGACAAAGGGAGGCCACATTTTGACGGTGGGGAAGTGACTGCAGTCGAGCCGCCAGATCAGTACCTATCACATTACAGACTCTCCTTTGGAGCCTGTCGAGAACACTGAGGAGAACAGCAGGGGTGCCTGACCATAAATGGCAGCAGTACTCCATGCATGGATGGATGGATGGTTGACTTGTATATATGCAGGATGGATTCAGGCGGAAAAACATCCTGGATCGACATAGTGACCCAACCTTCTTAGCAGTAGATTTAGCTATGGATTCAATATAGTGGTTCCATTTGAGGTCTGAGGAGAAGGTAAGGCCAAGGAGGCGTAGTGTGTTGCTCTCAGGGAGAATCGCTTGGTCCATGCTTGTGGGAGGCAGGAGAGGTTGCCTGTGATGGTTGACAGACAACAGCTTAGACGCATTGAAGTTGACAAGCCACTTCTTGCCCCAATTCACCACAGAGTGTAGATCCCGTTCAAGGTCAACAACGAGATTATGTCTGTCCACCACGACAGGTTTCTTACTGGTGCGAGAGTATATTGTGGTGTCGTCTACGTAGATGCTTACTTGGGAACTGATCTCATCTGGGAGGTCGTTGATGAAAATAAGGAAGAGCGTCGGGCCCAGGATAGAGCCCTGTGGGACACCAGCATTTGTGCTGTAGGATGAAGAGGCATGCCTATTCAAAACGACCTTCATTTTGCAGTTATTTAAAAAAGATTGGATTAGGTCAAGCAGATGACCAGTAATACTTGTAACTTGCATAGGAGGCCAGAGTGCCAAACCCTGTCAAAAGCCTTGGAGATGTCCAGAGCAACTGCGCGAGCCTCGTCAGACTCATCAAGGGCCTGGAGCATGTACTCCGTTATGGTTGTTAGCAAGTCGGCCGTGAACCTGGCAAAGCGGAAGCCATATTGCCTGTCAGAGAAGAGTTTGTGAGCAGTAAGATGTTGAACTATTTCAGTATTGATTATGGCCTCGAATACTTTCCCGAATATCGGTAGAAGACTGATAGGACGATAGTTGGATGGGTCCGAGGGTTCATCACAATTCTTAAATACAGGAACAATGAAATATAAAATGATTCAAACAGTGAAATATGTAAAAAAATCATATCAAGCTTATATCAACAATTACACTTAACCTACATAACATCAGAAGATCTGAAAAAAAATATTTGCTTCTTAGATGATCTGAAAAAATATCAGTCTTCTTAGAAGATCTGAAAAAAATATCAGTCTTCTTAGAAGATCTGAAAAAAATATTAGTCTTAGAAGATCTATAAAAAATATCAGTCTTCTAAACTAATATTTATCTTCTTGGAAAATCTTAAAAATATTAGTATTAGAAAATCTGAAATAATATTTGTTTCTTAGATCTAATTAGTCTTCTTAGAAGATCTGAAAAAATACTTTCTTAGAAAATCTAAAAAGTATTAGTTTTCTTAGAAGATATAAAAAAAATTAGTCTTCTTAGAAGATCTAAATTAACATTTTTCTTACATCTGAAACAACATTTGTTTTCTTAGATCTAAAATAACAGTTTAACAGCTCAGAGTACTTCCACTTTTACAAATTTTCATAAACCATAAAAGTTAAATTATTTAAATTTATTCAATTACACTTTTGTAGTTACAATTACTTAAGTTTATTTACTATTATTTATAATAAATGTAGCATAATCTCTAAAATTAAATAAAAAATTAAAATTAGGTCTTAGTAATTGGCTATCATGGTGAACCAGATAATTTTCAAACAAAAAACATACATATTACAAAAGGGAAAATACCCATAAGTAATCTAATACTTCCCCAACTTCTTGCCGAATATCTTTTACTGGATTCTAATTTTACCATTATGATGTATGAATGAAATTTATAAATCTACTTTGACTTATCCCAGATATAAAAGGTTTATTAACCAAAGTCGGTTAACTGTGTAAGGACAGGAAGTTTTTCCTGTCTGAATCCATCCTGCACATATATAAATCTACCATCCGCCCGTGTATTGAATACTGCTGCCATATCTGGTTGGGTGCCCCTGCTATTCACCTTGGGGTACTTGACAAAATTCAACGGCGAATCTGTCATGTTCATTCCCGACTTGGTAGCTCAGATGCAGTCACTTTCTCACCAGCATAAGGTGGCTTCCCTATGTCTTAGCTACAAATACTTTCACAGCTTCTGCTCTGATGAGCTTAGCTCACTGGTGCCCCCTCTGCATGGATTTACTCGAGCTACTAAACTAGCAATTAGGTCCCACCGTTTTACTGTGAAGCCAATAAAATGTAACTGCAACTTCTTTTCTTGCATTTCCCGCCTGTGGAATTCCCTTCCGTATACTTGCTTTCCTGACAGCTACAATCTCCAATAATTTAAATTTAAGGTCAATTGTCATCTCCTATCTCTGACTTTGCATCCTTTCCCTCATGTTCTTTTCTTTGTCCACTCTACTCTCATCACATCAATATTCTCACCAACTTCCTGACACCCCCTATAACTTGTCCCTCTTTCTTATCACTTTCCTCCTATGTAACCCCATGCATACCAGTGGCAGTAAAACTGCCTTGCTTGGGGTGAAATGATTAAAAAAAATCAGTGTCCATATCTATCAACTATATCTTAAGTGAGTGTTAAAAAATGAACCTGAGCAGATTCTTCTTTCATATTATCAGCTCAAAAGACCTAAGGTTGTAATTTTTAATATCATATAAAAATATATATATAAGAAGAATAATTAAAAATACAGACACATTTTTACACAAAATGAGTTTTAAAAATTGGTTTATGTTAGAAACTTCAAATTCTAATAAGAATAAAAAATTATGTAAAAGGAGTGTTTTTAAACATATTTTGTGAAGAAATATGCAACTAAATTTCATGCCAAATAATTATGAAATAGTTTTTCATATTTTCCAATTGCAAAAGTTTATCATTATGATATAATGAGTGAGCCTGTGCTGTCAAAAAAGGGGACAAAATATTTATACTGACATGCTGTCTAAAATGATGGCAACATATATATTGATGTACCTACCTATTATTGAGTATCTTACATTAAAAAAAAAAAAAAAATAACCCAAACTCCTGAGCATGACACCGGGGAGAAATGTATATATATATATGTATTTGTGTGTGTGTGTGTATATATATATATATATATACACACAAGGGTCTTCATTATAATAACGAGGATAGATATATATTCTTCACAACATAATTATTGCAAAAAAATAAAAAATAAAATAATAAAACATTGTTAATGAGCAAACTCGCAGCAAGAGCTTTCATGGTAAAGTTTAATAAAGAGAATGAACTGAGCCAATGTTGCTTTGCTAATTTCTCTCTAATGAATGAAGCTGACGCTGCCTCACTATTATCTTTCTTTCCATGAGCATGACTGAAGGGATATATATATATCAAAAACAAAATGGCATGCAGACAAAATCCCCAAACAAATCCTATTAATAATAGTCTTATTAATATTAAAAGTGATCCTGGTAGAGGGCCCTATGTAAATAGTATTATCTATTTTCAGAGCCAAATATGTATATTTTCAAATAAAACTACGAAAATTACAAATGCCGTAATTCTTAACATAAATGTAATCTAAAAGTCATTTTCAATGATTGTGTTTTGAATCCTTTTCACCGTCTTTTTTCCTTTTCCCCATCTTCTCTTCTACCCTCCGTATCAATGTCTAGATGACAACCTTCTAACAAAATTCACTCTCTTTTAACACCCCTCCCATTATTCTTTCTGATATTATCTTATTTTTTTCTTCTTTCATGTAAACTTACAACACACCAAATTCAAATTAACAATAGACATACCTGTAGGTTTTGGGAACGAATGATAGTAAAGCTCCCTCATTGTGACTGGAAAATTTCAGTTGTGCAAGGTTGTGTAAAAAAAAGTTGAACTGTGTGAACACTGATCGGGAACTGTCTTCAATCATACTGTAACAGTAAATTATTGAGAGAGCAATATTAGAAATTAGAATAATTTCCTAACTTGTATGAACACTTTCTTTCTCATATATACATAAGAAAAAGTGCGAGGAGCCATGAATGTTTTGTTTAAAGTGTAGATTTAATGCTTTTTTTGTATAATATATTAAGTGTCCATAATGGTATTTATGTCACTACACATGTTTCGAATCCAAAGTTGACTGTCTTTAGGCAAATAAACTTGTGACTTTACATATCAAGATCTGTTTGTCTTTCTGACAGCCTAAAATATTGTGCATATATAGATAAGTGGTTGGTGAGCAGATCAGAAAGTTCATCTGTTGTCTTTTTTTTCATACTCACTCGTTAAATCTCTTCCATTTTGAGAATCATTAACTTTTCATTAACCATAAAACTGGTTTTACACTGACTTGCAAAATTAGATTTCATTTTTATACTTCAAAATTTTTTTAGCGATTTTGATTCAGTCCTATGGGTCATCTGGTTCTTTTTGTTGTTTATGAAATACTATATTTTGCAACAGTTTGCAAATTTTTTTTTAAATTTTTTTAAAATTTTTTTTTCTAGCTGGCAGAAAAAATACCATTAGAATCTTTCCGGAATCAAAAAAAAAAAAAAATGAAAAAGAAGAAAACATTCTTGCATACATCTGCACATATAACAAAAACAACCCAAAACTATTTACAAAGATAAAAAGACATATAGAATTACTCAACAAAAATTATAAAATAAATCTTAATGACAACTAAAATAATTAAAAGCAAACGCTAACCCCAAAATTTAAAAAACATACTAACCTCATCAAAATTCGAGCAACACACAATTCAAAGTAATGCCTATCTACCAAAATGCAGATTATGACACACTCATGATGCAGGAAGAAATATTTATAAAAAAAATACAAGCCTTCTCTCAACAAAACAACATGAAAAACCTAAGACACACACATAGTCACACTAAATTCAAATGCGCTAAAAAAAAATTGCAAACTATTGCAAAAAATAGTATTTTAAAAACAAAAAGAACCAGATGACCTGTAGAATTGAATCAAAATCACTAAAAACAATTTAATTATAAAGATTAAATCAAATTTAGCAAGTCAGTGTAAAAAATTTTTTTATGGTCAATGAAAGGTGAATAATTCCCAAAATGAAAGATTTAACGAGTGAGTGTGTGAAAAAACAAAACGAAACAAAAAAAAAAAATCAACAAAAACACACACAAACTTTCTGACCTGCTCACCAACCCCTTTTTATATACATGGTACTTTAGGCTGTCAAAAAGACAAACAGATCTTGATATGTAAAGTCACAAGTTTATTTGCCTGAAGACAGTCAACTTTGAACTTGAAACATGTATAGCTTTAAACAAAATGTTCATGGCACATTGTTCTTTTTTCTTCTATATTAATTTCTTTTGTTGAAACAACCTCTGTTTCTGTTTTTTATATATATATATATATATATATATATATACATACATACACACACAAAGAAAGATTGCATTTTAAGAACCTCATTCTGCCCCCCACCACCAGAATATGTTGATTTATTCAGCAAGTTATATTATCAACCCAATGGTAGAGCAGTGATAAAATAGTTAATGTTTAATCAATGTTTTTCTACTTTAAAACTAGAAATGTTGTAGAAAATTTCTGAGGCTATGTGGGAAAGTTGTTAAATAAAACTATGTTACTATATATATAATCATTCAAGTAAATAAAAGCTAATTTGAATAAATATCATTTTTAAAATATTTATAAATGTTACCAGTGGATATCAAAAACAGATAATATTTTCAAAACTGGTTTTAACATTCCTATATATTTTTGGTAATGTGGCTATTTAACTTTCTTTCTTATATATTCTAATAGCTATAAAAAGATATACAATTTTTTTGTAATGATAGGTACGAATAATACTAAAGCTTGTGAAAAATAATTTTCTTCTCCATCTGTTTTAAGACAAAACTGTCTTCTTATTAACTAAAGGAATGACCAAACAATAATTTATGTCACGCACACAATTTATTTTTAATCAGAGGATATTCCTCTTATAAAGAATGTTAGTTATATCTGTTTATAGCAAGTGTTTAGTATTCATAGAGTTTTTTTTATGTTTTGAAATTGTCAAATACCTGAAGGTTCCATTAGGTAACTCTTAAAAAAAAAAAATAAATAAATAAATCTGTCCACAAAGAAACGAATTTCTAATGTTGAAGTATACAAAAGGACACTCACCGAGTAAAAATGGCAGCTGCTTCTGCATCTGATTTCCCTGGAAGTAGAGCTTGCTGGATGTAAGTGACAGCATTCTTTGAAACTCCAGGAATGCCAGATCGGGACATCTAAAAAAAAAAAACAAAAAAAAAAAAAACAATTTTATAACTGCATTAAGATGTAATTTTTATCATTTTTTAAACTTTGAAGTGATTCTCACATCACCATTTACACTATTTACATTCTTCAGATTGTTGTTCTCATCTTTGTTGCTTTAATTCACAATGTTTTGGCCATTGTATGTTCTGGCTTCAAGTGATTGAAATTTCACTGGGGTAGATTCCATCAGCTGTTCCTCTTCCAGACATCTCATTATCAGTTATCTTTCTTTAGCTCAACTCTCAAAGCTTTGTTCTCCTCTGCTGTAGCCAGGTATTGAACTCACGATTCTTTAGGCCAAGTCACTGGATGCAAGCAACACTTTTTATTCACTGAGCCATGCGTCCTTGAGGACATATATATTCATGTATAAATTTTTTGGACTTATAAACCTAATGTCTCAGTAACCATATTTTTTTATTACTCATATTACAATTTTATTGTTTGTTATTGTTTTTCTCTAGCACTCTATACAAACTGATTCCTCTACTGTATTCATTTCTATGCTTGGCTGACTTAGGACATTTTTGTGGCCTAGTATATGCACTGATTTTTTAAGTTTTCATATTTTCCAGTGGTATTCTCAGTCTATTATTTCAACTTCATCCCACAGGGGCAGTGATCTCTCTTTTCCCATCGTATGTGGTCAGCTACACCTGAGTTTTCTATTTCCTTCATGTTATGACTTTATGGAGTTCTCGCAGGCTTATGTTAGATGGAAAGTGAGACAAATACTGAAGAAAATGAAACCTCACAAAACTGAAGAGGCTGGCAATCAAAACTCTACAGTGGAATGACAACATCATCATATTACCAGCTGACAAAGACAATGTGACTGTAATGATGGACATAATAGAGTATACAAAAAAATTGGAAATGGTAGCTATAGTAAAGAAAGATCCAACTGTCACAGATCCTAATAAAGAACCAAGACTATTTCACACCCAAGATATAAAGTTAGTTGTTTTAATATTATAGAGATGCTAACTTTCTGTATATAAACAACACACTTCAGAATGAGATTAGACATACATCGGCAAGATGAAAGCATAGCAATGGGATCACTATTTTCGCCAGCAATGGCTAACATACACAAGGAATACTTTGAAGACATGGCATTAGAATCAACATAACTAGAGCCAACTCTATGGCTGAGACACGTAGATGACACCTTCATACTCTGGCCACACCAGGAAGATCATTGATAGTGTTCACGATGAAGAAAGAAAACAAACTAGCATTCCTGGATGTGCTAATATCTTGAATAGAACAGATTCAAAACATCCGTATACTGCAAACCAACATTCACCGGACAATACCTCAACTTAAAAACACCCACCACACATACAGTATAAAGAAAGAGATCATCCACATCAACCAAAAAGTCATAAGTGGTGACCCATAGATATATGAACAAGAAATGGCCAGAATGACCAGTACACTATAACATAGCAACTACTCTGGGTACATAAAAGCAGCTCCAACAAGGATAGAAGGGTGCAAGAGGATAACAAAACTCAGAAAACAACCTTGATCTGCCTACTTTAAGTGAAGGAATTATAAGAAAAAATACAAAAGATTTGTGGTCATCAGGATAACCTTCAAAAGTTGTCCAGCAATTTGCAGACACCTCTTCCAAGTAAGACATCCCACAGAGGAGAACAGGATTAAGGACTGTGTATATACTATCCTGTATGAACTATACGGACCGCAGAAAGCAATGGCAACCTACTGCGGGATAATCTTCTGCCCAGTCAGTCATGTCTCGAGAGAGACATGATTGCCCAAGCATGTTTCATGTATGGCACTAAACTGACTGATATACTATCCTATGAAGCTGTGGTAAAAAATATAAAGGAGAAACAGGTCACTCCTTTTTAAAGCACTATAAAGCTATAACATGAGCAGAAAAAGAAAAATCAGGCATAGCTGACCACATATGGAGAGAAAAAAAAGAGTTCACTGACTGCTGTAGGATGAAGTCGAAATAACAGATAAAGAACATGATTGAAAATAAGAAAACTGAAGGAATCAGTACATATGCTAGGCCTAAAAAATCTCCTAAGTCGGCCAAGCCTAGAAATGAATACAATATACAGTTATATAGATTGTTAGAGAAAATAATAAACAAAATTGTTATGAGCTCTGGTAAAAAAAAAAAAAATTGCAGAGACAATTATAAGTTTAAAAAATTCATACATGAGTATATATGATATATGGCCCATTGAATAAAAGTGTTGGATGAATTCAGTAACTTGACTTAAATAGTTGTGAGTTCAATGAACAAAAACAGCGAGAGTTGAGTTAACTGATACTGAGATATCTGGAAGAGGCATGACTTATGGAACTATAACAATCTATCCTGGTGAATAAAATAAAGTGTTTGGTTCTAAATACTAACCACCAAGAAAGCCTGAGCATATAATGTTGTTCATATTGCAAAAAAAAAAAAATGAGGGCAACAGTCCAAACAATGTGAATATTGTAAATAATTACAATACCTCATCTCAGAAATATAGATATATATCACCAT
This sequence comes from Ascarosepion bandense, assembly GCA_037127315.1. Classification (NCBI taxonomy): domain Eukaryota; kingdom Metazoa; phylum Mollusca; class Cephalopoda; order Sepiida; family Sepiidae; genus Ascarosepion; species Ascarosepion bandense. Next base: position 1,416,073 of record JBBBDQ010002046.1, on the reverse strand, counting down.
TCATAGTATCATATTTTCTATGATAAAATTACAGGAATAATTAATGCTGAAATATGTTAAGAAAACTGGATTTATACTAAAATTATATTCAAGTCATCAATAACCATTACTGGATGCAAACAGAGAATGAGTTGCGTGAATAGACAAAAGTAGAAAAAGGAATATAAGTATGTTCATACTGGGTTCTAAAGGGTTAAAAGACATAATAAACATTTTTTAATAATAGATGTAAGTATAATAACATATGCTATGCTGTTGATAAGATGAAGAAAAACTGAAAGCAGCTGATGAAAGCAAGAAAAAAAAAGACTAACCATTGACTGTAAGAATATGAAATACAAATGGAATAACCCAAAGATCAAATTATATATTGGGTACATAAAAATAAAGCAGGTGCAGAAATGTAACTATTTGGGTAGTTTTTTTTTTTCAATCATGAGTGGGTGCTGAAAAGTTCTTAGCTCAACCAAAAAGCCCTTACAAAATTCTAATATTTGGTTAAATTTTGGGAAGTGTTTGAAGTCAAGAACTTTTCAGCAACCCATCATAAAAATGTGGAATGCATTATCATTGGAACTACAGGTACTCCTTGTATTTTATTAAATAGTGAATAAATAAGAGAGAAGTAGCAAAGATTTAATGATAGAATAGTTGATTGAAGGATTAAAGATCTCATCATCATTAGCAAGGAAAGTAAAGTAGAAGTTTTCTGATTTTGAAAAGAATCTGACAACAAAAAATCTGACAACAAAAAATAAATATTTCTAAATATTATTTTCATTGGATTTCCAATTCATCCAACTAGCATGAAGTTCACAGGAGATATGAATACCACTGCATTTAGCAATTTCTACTGCTCTATTGAAACAGAATCAAAACTGAATCACTTTTATACATCAATCTTTTTATACAACGAACATTAGGATTAAAGATTTTCAAAGTTGATGGGTTAGCAATATTAAGATTCATTCCATTTCATAACATTTTCTTATGCTTTAGGATCAATTAGTGTTCTGAATTTTAATTCAGTTATAAACTTTTATATACGTTTCTCCTTGGATTTCTTCAGTAACAGACTCATGTAGATTCAGTGTTGTCTTATTTGAAGATAGTTCCATTAATAAAAAGCTACTTATGAAAAGTTAAAATGTATGTTCTTACCAAGGAGAAGAAATTAAGAAAGAGGTTCCTATTTTTGCGCAAAATGTTAAATGCTGTACAACAAAGATCAGTAAATTGCTGAAAATGGCTGCTATTCTTGTCTCCTCCATTGATGACATACATCATATCTGATGTCAAAACAAAAGGAACTCGATCCCTGTTGAAAAAAAGGAACAATTAATGCATTTTCAAGTAAAAAGTAACATTCTCTACCAAGTAAATTTATTTCATCAGACTGTTTCTATAAATTTTTGTAGTGAAAAAATTACAAATTAGTTCTTTATATTCAAAATTTGCAAATAAAAGTAACATTTTTTTTGTATGAACAATACTATTGAATATCAATACTGAATTTATAAAAAATTCCAAACTTACTATAATTTTTTCATTTTAAAAAAATGAAGGCAGAAAAATATCCGTTTCTAAACAATCAATTAAACAATGTTTTATAAGAAAGCCTTCAAAATAATGCATGTCCTATTGCAAAGTAAACAAAATTTGGTTATTGATTAACAAGGTTGAAATAATCAAGACATAAAATTTATTAAGTACACGAGTAAGTTAAGACATATTATAAGTCTAACCAAGAAAGGATTCCAAAAAGAAATCCTGATATTAGGTTATTTTGCCGAGCAGTTTTCAGCAACCCCTTGTAATAATAGAAATAACACAAGGGAAATAACTGCCCGTCAAAATATTTCTTTTAAATAACTTAGATTTGTTGAAAGCTTTTTAAGTAACCAGTAAAATTGGTATCTTATTTGTGCTGGGAGATCAGAAAAAATTCAGTCTTGATATTTTTCTGATAGGCAAAATGTTAACACAGAATGCAAATGTCTGTTCTACTAAATTTATGTTTTATAAAAATTGTTTTTTTTTTAATTAATATTCATTTTGTTGGTTTCACATTACAGAAAGGTTAATTAAGTCAATCCAACCATCAAATTCTACCAAAAAATGAATTATTAAATATATGGAAGAAATCACCTTTTAAAACTTCCAAACATCTGTGCATCTCCCAAGAATTTTCCAAAATCTATATGAAAGAGATGTCCTGACTGTTTCAGCATAATATTGTCATTGTGCCTGTCACAAATACCAAGTACATAGGTTGCCACACAATAACCAGCACATGAACACATGAAATTTTCCACAGCCTAAAAACAAAAATCAAAAATCTTTTTATTAAATAAATAACAACTTAAGAAAAATGGTATAACCAAAATATTTTAATAAGAGAGAAAAAAAGTAGTGGCAAACAAGCGATTGAAAGTATGTAATGTTTAAAGGTGACAAGCATCAAATATTCACTTCTAGGGAAATACATATATGAAAAGAATAAGTAAAGAACAAGTAGGAAAAAAGTGTCTTTAACATGTTTCATTTTAACAAGCTTCTTCAGAGATTTATAAAAAACAAATGATTTAAAAATCTAAGAGTATGTTGATTGAGGTATAGTTTCATTGGTCAGATACATGTCACATGTGATAAAGCAATAGATGACTATTAAATGTAGAAGAAAAAATGTATGTCTGTTTAAGTGTGTGCCAGCAGGTAATAAAAACAGATGTTTGTTATGAATGTAAGTATATGTAAGCAAAAATAATGTGTGTTAAGCATATTTAAACTATAGATGAATTAAGTGTGTGCATATATCGGTAACATTAGTATGTGTGAATGACAGTGACGAAATACATTTCTGTTCAAAATATGTAACAAGTATTGTACACACATGTCAAGTGATGGAACAAATTTTCTTTTTAAATAAAATGAGAGAATCGGTTATGAATGTATGTGTTGAGAGAAATCATGTGTGAATGTGTGCGTTTATGAGTCAGTAAAGTTAATATGTGAAATAAGGTATACACATGTCACGTGATGGAATAATTTTCTATTCTAAATAACGTGAGAGAATCATCTATGAATGTATGCATATGAAAAAAATCATGTATGAATGTGTGCATATATGAGTATGAATTATAAACAAAAAAATGTTTAAAATTCTAGTGAAAGTAATGCATGAAAGTATTAAGCGAACTTTTTTTCAAAATAAAAAGTAATTTTTTGAAAAAAAAAAGGTTAATGGTTAGAATTTTTCAATGACTAAATATCTATGTATTAAAATTTATGGTTGGTAGTTTATGTTCTTTTTTAATTAAACTGGCATTTGAGAAATCAAAATTGTGTCCTACGTTATTATTATCTTGTATTACATCAAAATAACGTAGGACATGATTTTGATTTCTCAAATGCCAGTTTAATTAAAAAAGAACATAAACTATCAACCATAAACACATGATTAAAAGATTACATTACTTCAAAATTTTTTCACAAATACATAATTCATGATTCCAAAATACCAATAGATATTATTAAATAAGTTAAAGATAGTTCCTTGTATTCTTAGCAATGTAATATTGTTTTGTCCATATGAAGCAGATTCCATAATTAATTTGTGTTTTTCTCCTTATTTTTCCTGTTTCCTCTATTATTATCTATATTTTTTCTCACTTACTATTATTATATATTTTATAGTTGTTTATTGTTATTTTTCATATTATTATTATTATTATTATTATTATCACCACTATTATTTTTATATTTTTATTTTGTTTTATTATTTACTATTTATTATGGTATATCATTTATACTGATTAATTGTAATATTGCAATGATTTAGTATGGTAATTTATATGTACATTTCTTATTTATATATTATTATTTAATTATGTTATTGTAATTTTAATACATAGTGTGCAGAAAGAGAGAAGACTAATCAGGAGGACAGTAGATAGTGATAGACATTGCATTTACATTTTTGCAGATTAAAGTTGGCTGGAAAGAATGGAGCTGGAAGGGAGTTCCATAAGTGAGAAAAGAAACTGCTAGTCGTGAAGTTACAGTTATATCTAGCCAGCTATAATGTAAAGTGATGAGATCTCGTGCCAGCTTAGTACTGTGCTTAAATTCATAAAGTCTAGGTACCATAGCAAAGAGCTCATCTGAACAATTACTATGAAAGTATTCATTAAAAAAAAAAAAAACACAGAAAAACAACCCTATGACAGTGGGTAAGTGACTGAAACCTGACCGCCCGATCAGGACCAATAACATTGCTGATTCTTTGGATTTTATTAAGGAACTCAAGGTAAATAGCAGGGGCACTGAACTATATGTGGCAGCAGTATTCTAACTATAGGCAAATGGTAGATATGTAAGATAGATTCTGAAGAGAAAAATTATCTCTTCAGACACAGAGGACCAACTTTCTTAGCAACTGTTTATGAATTCAATAGTCGGAAAGACTGTATTGAATTAATGTCAGTTGAAAACGTTAGCCCGAGAAGGCACAATGAGTCAGTTTCCTGAAGGTTAGTATCATCCTTACTGATGGAAGATAGAGAGGGATCTATCAGATGATTAATAGAAAGAAATTTAGTTTTGGAGGCATTTAAAGTGACAAGCCATCTTTTGCCCCAGTTAACAACAGTCTTGAAATTGTTTTGGACACTAACTGCCATTTTGACCTGGTTGAACTGATCAGCCTTACTATTGAGACAGAAGTAAATGCCTGTGTCATCAGCATAAATGCAAAGTTGAGAGCTGATGTCATCAGAATGGTCATTAATGAAAATTAAAAACATTGTAGGACTAAGGATGAAGCCCTGATGGATGCTTGTGTTAGTATGAATTGATCTAGATGAGTGGCTGTTCAGGATAACTTTTATTTCATGACTTGATAGAAAAGACTGGATCAGCTCAAAAATTTGTCTGGGGGCACCGTAACTTTTCAACTTGTAGGGACAACCCATATACCAGACCCTGTCAAAGGCTTTTGAGATGCCCAATGCTATAGCCCGGGCTTCACTGTTTTTATCATCATTAGTACATCAACAGTAAATTTGGAGAAATGAAAGCCATATTGCTTGCCTGAGAATAGACCCTGTGATGAGAGATGATGAACCAATTCAGCATTGATTAATACTTCTAAGAGCATCCCAAAAAGAGGTAGAAGGATGATATTGAATTTGACCAGAACTTGTAGTCTGTCCTATATGAGAACTGGTCCCCTTCATATGTCTTCTTGTTAATAATAATAATTTCTAAGAGTGGGTGAGGAAGCAAAGTTATGATGCAATTTAAGAGCCTTTTATTTAGCACTCAAGGTTTTGTTATGAGTAACTTTAATGAAAAAATCTTTTGAGATTCATAAAGTATATATTGTGATTTACACAATGTTGAATTTGTTACATGTAAGTGGATCTTTTACCCAAATATCTGAGCTGTATCTTCAAAGTTTAATTTCATTCCAGCTTTCTTCATAGATTGTTTAAGATAGCAACAATGGTACATCACTACCTACAATATCTGTGGTAATCATGACTTTAACAGTACCAATGATAGCTGGAATATAAGCAAGTTGTAAAAAAAAAGTGTTGGCCATTTCCAAATTGAAATAAATGTTTAGTTTATTTACATTTTACTTTCTTTTTTATTGTCATAATCCAAAGAATCATAGTAACACTTAAACCATACTTCCCTACATACCTTACCAATTGCACCAGTCTAAAATATCATAATTCATTGACTCTTTGACCGATGACTTATGACTTGGTTTGCTACAAACTGATTGAGAGATGTTTATATGGTATTAGGTACCTTCATATTCTTGTTGGAGTGTATTTTGTTCATTAAATTCTCTGTTTGGGAATTTGTTAACCTAATGGTTAATCCTCCCACATTCACTAAACCTAGATAGGTTCCCAAATCTGTTTATAGCAAACCATGTTCTAACATGTCATTGATAATTGTTACTATAAGGTCTAGTCATAGTGTTGAAATTTTATTTGTCCATTCGTTTGGCTGTTTATTCTTTCTCTCCTTTTCTTGCTAGGGCCGTTGGGAAATTGAAACGTCTTTGCGGTACCACGTGTCGTGTATCCTGCCTCTGATTGGTTAGCTACTTCTGATAGAATCTCAAGGAGTGGGAATTCTCAGTTTTTTGATTTTCGTCGACTTGAGCAGCCCTGAAAATTTTAGCTCCATCAGACCAAAGACGTAAAAAGAAGTCTGAATTTATTTGTGGGTTTGAGAAGCTCGCAAAAGAAGAAAAGAAAGAATTTCCTCCTGACGAACAAAGAAACAAGATTCAAGATACTACTTCCAGAGGAAGAAAGAGTACATTTCTCTAAAAAGGATCGTTTCCCCTGTTTGTCATTAACCCATGTGGTGTAAGAAAGAAAAAAGTTTAAATGTCAATTCTTCCAGAGGAAGAAATAAAATTTATTTTAAGAAAAGACTCTTCTTCCAGAGGAAGAAAGAAATTTTACTTTTCAGAAGAGGGATACAGTTTCCCAGGTCGGCCTACAACCAACAAGAGTTGAAGAGACTTAACAAAAAAACAACAAAGAAGCAAACACTTTTTTTCCTGGCTCGAGACAAAAAACGAACTACGAACACTGTACCTAACAAGGTAAACTGAGAAAGACTTTAATTTTTTTTTCTTTTGTGGTACCAAGGCTATAACCTAGCCTTTGCTAATGGACCTGTTTTGCAGTCAGCGCTCAACTCCTCTCTTTTTTTAATAAAGCTGTAAATTTCCTTTAATTTGAACCCTTGTGCTGTATTGAAATTTTTTTTTTATTACCTTTCCCCTTTTGTTCACAGCAGAATTTTTTCTTACTACATAAAAAATTTCTGCAGTATGGCACATAAATGTCCAAAGACATTCTTGGGTCTTGCTTATTGAAATCAGCAAATCTTTTGCATAAAGAAGAAGAGTTAGCAAAAGCATGCTGGGCTCATAACCCAAAGGTCTATACATCAGAATTACACTGTTATCAACTGTTAATTAGCCTTGCAGCACTTTTCTCTTTTCATCTGTTTCCAAGTCAATAACAATTTCTCTCAGTTCCTTGGGGTAATAGTAACTCTACTCACTCTAACATTTAGGACAAATTTTAGTTAGATGCTAAAATTCTTCTTAGACTTTAATTTATACATACATTACTTTTGTTAAAAAAAATTGTAATGAGTCAGAACAGGTCTTTTGCTAGGGTGTCAAGTGGAAGAACAGCCTTCGAGTCAGGGTAGTGGTAGGAAGTAAGAATTAGTACACTATAATTTATTAACCTTATTTTCTCAAGATGTGATTGTGATTTTGAGGGTCAGTAGCTGAGTTTGATGACCTATAGTCACCATCAATTACATATCATAATTCACACCTATTTGCTTACCATTTTTTAACTGGTACTTATCTAGGTATAGAAAGCCTTTCATCAGTCTCCTGTGGGGATTTAATACCATATTATCACAATATTACAGAAAATAGCAAAAGTATATTCCCAATATTAAAACAGTATCATACTGGGCAACACAAAAGATGTTTACAATAACTGTTTTTATAAATTTCCTTATTGAATACAATGTATTAGATCAACTTTTCAATCTATTGTCAGTGGTCTTTTTTTTTTTTTTTGAGGTAAATACTTATATTTTGTAAGCAAAATCAACTGGCTACTAAACGCACACAATAAATAATTAAGAATGACCAAAAGATTAGTTTTTCTTTTTGTTTTTTAGCAAAATAAAAACAGTACCTTTTCATATTCCATTTGTGTAGGGTTATTTTTCTGTAGCCATTCCTGCAGAGGGCGTTCTTTGAATGATCCAGTCAAACCATAAGAGACCTGAATTTTCCTTAATGTTTCAGACTCTGTAACAATTTCAACTATTCCTATAACAAAAGAGAAAATGAAAAAAAAAGATTTCAACATTTTAGTTATCATCTATTTTTAATCAAGTAAGAGTGATTAACTAAAGAAAAAAGAAACAATATCTTTGTTACTGTCAGAAATGCACAATGATTAGTTTAGTCAGTTTACTTTGAAAAAAAAAACACTTTTTTATAGATTGTATAATATTTTAGAAAAATTAGAGTTTTTATTCTTGTATTGAAATTTTTCTTTATTTACTTTAGATTTGCATTATACATTACTATGCAAGTTTTAAAAAAGTTCAAACTTGCTGACACTTGCAATTATTATTTAATTTTTTTATATACATGCATTTCTAGATTTATATAGAAATTTATATTTATATAATATTTGTCTATACTTTCAAGATGAGGTAGTATTTACATTTTTGGACTGTTGTCCTCATCTTTATTGCCATATTGATGACATTTCGGCCATTGTATGCTCTGAACTTCTTCAGGTGCTTGAAATTTAAAACCAAACCCTTTATTTGGATCACTGGAGTATGTCATTCTTGTTCTAATATTCCAAGCACCTGAAGAAGGCCAGAGTGAACAATGGCTAAAACATTGTGAATATGGCTATAAAGATGAGGACAACAATCTGAACAATGTAATATAATGTGGAGTGCTGTGAGTGCTTTAATTAACCATTTATAAATTTGCTTATAAATTCTAATGTTAGTTTCAGTAGTGATTTAATAGTTTAATCCTTAGCCTTGACTTGTTTTAATCTGTAATACATGATAATAAAAAAGACACTTTCCAACCAATGAATATTACAGAATATTTGCAAAAATAAAATATTTCTTATTTATGGTTTAATGTGTATATTGGATTGATATCTATGATTTATTTACAGCATTTTGATAATCATACATTCATTCTTTTCAATCTGTGAACATTTAAGTCATTTATTAAAATACAGAATTCCAAATTAAACAAATCAGTACAAAAAGATTTTTTATGTAATTCATCACAATATAAAAGCAATAATTTATAAATGCACAAAATTAATTTGCATGTATGACAATTTGAAATCAATGTGACATTAAAATTAAAGTTGGCAATGTTTTTATTTATCAGATATTCAAAATGCAAACCAGAGTGTGTTAGCTTTTTGGTGCATATAAGCAGTTGTTATATGGATTTTTAGGTTTTTAGCATGCTGACACAAATGGAAATTCACTTAAGAAATAACATTAAGTAGTTAATTAAGACTTCCACATTATCAACTTTTACAAAAGCACTAATTAATGCTACTATTTTTAGTAATGTTCTGATGAAAAATTAATATTTGAACACAGTGTTATATCATACAGTATTTAATAAACCCACCTTTCTTTGGTCCAGTACTAAGGCAAGCAAAAGTAATGATCTTGAGATCAAGGTTTTCTTGTTGCCAAAGTTTATCCATAATTCGGATCATCTGGAGAGCAAGCATATCCTGTCGAAGATCATCTCCAACCTTAAGGCAGACAGAGTATAATCAAAATTTTTAAAATATTTTGAAACCAATTTAGTAACATTTTGCATAAAATTTTAAAAATTAGAAGCTATATATTTTTTAATTCATTCAGAAATTAAAACTAAATAGCAAAAAGTTATTTCTCAAAAGGTTAAAGAAAACCTTGAATTTTTCAGATTTTGTACATCAGAATTGTTGATAAAAGTAATTATTCTCAGAAATATAAATGCAGATTTAAAAATATTGTTTGGTGCACATTATCTAGAGTTAAGAACTAAAGAAAAATAAATTATCAAAGATTTAGGAATTCAAAGTCGCAAATTTGTTATCATTCAGGCTTCTACATGTTTTAAGATTTGTTTTTGGCTTCTTTAAAGTTAATAATAATAAATCATTCTAACTTTGAAATAATAAACTGACCAAAAATTTCTAAACATGTTTAAAAATAACTGGGCTGTTAATTGATATTTAATTAGAATTTCTTAAAATGCAATCAGTATTTTAGTTAACATTTTAATGTTAAAATTTGATTTAAATTCATATAGTTAAGTCAGTAAGATGATGCCTAATGATGGAAAAGTGTCTATTTTATACAAAAAATATTTTTAACAAAATCTCCTTTTTCCTCAATGCATTTAATATCTTTTCTATTTAATCCCATACAATAAAAATTTCATATCAAAATTCTGCTATTTGTCAAGTTAAAAATTTATTGATTCCTCCTTACCAAATAAAAATACAAATTCAATGATATACAGAAAGAAAATGAAACTCAATGTTGATCAAAGAGTTTACAGGAAAAATAATTTCTCACAAAGGATATAAATAATATCTTCTTTGTAAATATTTTTCTTGAATATTTTTATTTACTGTCCTATTCCATCCATAGTGGGTGACATGGAGATTTCCCAAAATTCAGTCGTCAATAATACCAATTTTAGGAGTAATTTAAACTTCATAGTTGATAAGTGGTAAAAAGCAAACAAAACCAGATTTTTCACCAACCTTAAACATTGTGTAAACAGGTTCAGCTTCTGGATTACAATTCTTGAAGACCAGCTTCAGAGGGAATGCATGGGATGTATAGTAGGAACAAGACTGAAAATAATAAAGATTCATAATATTTGTTATCTGTTTCCAAATATTCAAAATTCAAACTGAAATGATAATTTTCTCAAAAGAAATTATGAAAATTTATAAAATCGTTTTAACGAATCTTCATTTGACAAAAAAAGGTAATAAACTGATTGTTATGTAACAATTATATACTCTTATTTTTAACCATGACATTGCCAACAGAAAATTCATATCATACAAGGTTATTTAGTTATATATAAACATAGCATAAAAGAATTAGGTTTAGGTACTGCCAAAAGTGATGCAATTTTCTAAAAATGGAAAAAAAAGTAACAAAAACATTACCTTGTGTTTAGAAATTAAAAAAAATAAGGGTGAATTGTCTAGTTTAAATGAAATTTTTGGTACTTAATGAATTAATTTCATATTGAATATTTTATTAGGAAACTTGTAGAAATATTCTGGAACAACATTAATACATTGTGAATACTGCGTTTTTTGCATAGTTTTATAATGAAAAATCTCTGAAGATATTATTTCAGCAAAAAATTTTTCAATATCAAATCAAAACATATTGAAAATTTTTCCTGAAAATTTACAAAAATAATTTAATAAAACTCAAAAAAAAAAAAAAATTTTTCATTGAGAATTGGTGTATGCATAATTTAATAAAACACCTTTTTGTTTATATTTGTCAGAAAAAAAAACTTACAATGAATATTTATTTTTGAAAAATTTACAAGCAGTTTTTCAGTGTGACTTTGAAATTCTTCCAATTTCTGATGACAAATATTTTTTTATTAAATAAACATGTGTTTGAAGAATTAAAAAGTTTGATGCCATTTTTGCATCAGAAAGAATTTTATTTATTATTTTTACAACTGTTAGATCATTTTTAGCACAAAAGTTCAAAAATGAAATAATCCTGAATTACTAACTTTGACTAACTACACTTCTTTATTGAAAATGTAATGTTATTAATGTGCATTGTCGTGCAGTGGATATCAACTCAGAACGACAAATTGAGAACGCAAGTTTGAATTCCAGATGCACAAATACCCTTGGGAAAGGTATTAATAAGTCTCTTCCCTCCAGTTATGGGTTGTAATAGGACAGATTGGGTTCTATAGCCTTGACTGGCAACCAGTCTACTGCAGAAAGCAATGGCAACCTACTGTGGGATAATCTTCTGCCCAGTCAGTCATGTCTCTTTTGAGACATGATTGCTCAAAGTGTGTATCACATACAACACTTAACTGACTGACTGAATGATATTAATCAAATATCAACAGACATTAAATTGATATTTGATTAAACAGTTTTGTGCTTTCCAATCCATCATTATGACTATTTTTTTTTGTGTGCTTTCCTGTAAATATTATTTTTAATTTCTTTTTTTTAATCTGGTGATCACATTTTAAATGTTTTTACAAAAAGCAGAGTATTATTATTTATGGCAACTAAGTCTGAAATAATTCAAAGTGAAAGCAATCAACTAACACTATCAATTCAATTAAACTTTATCAATTTTCTGCACATTTTTTGTTAGTACTAATTTCATTATTTTAATAAATTTTCTTGCATTCAGAATAAATAAGAAAGATCTCACTGAGTGCAATTAGATATTTAATCACATCAAACAGATAAAAATATAATAAAAATACAAAGGTAATGAATTAACTCAAAAGTATCATTTCACAAGTTTCTATTTCTCTTTTATACTTCTAGTACCAAAAAATAAGATTATTCATTTAGTAGATTCATAAAAGCATATACAGGGAGAGATGAATAAATTGTCACCTAAACTACACAAAAATGAAAATAACACTGATAAAATTACACAAAAAATATCTTGAAATACTAAAATGTAAATTTATTCAACAAAATTGCAATTAGTTTCAACCATGGCCTGCTGACAATTTCAGGATCTCCTACAACTCTTCTGGATGGTGAATACTGCCATAGTCCTTTCCTTCAGTTTATCTTTGGTGTTACAAGATATCTTTTTCAACTGTGCCCCACAAATAATAATCAAGTGGGTTGCAGTCTGAAGACTTAGTTGGCCAAATGTAAGGGGAGATGTATTCAGAGAAACAAGCTATGACTGGGTTCTCCTGCTTGTGTAGAATGATGCAGTGTCTTATTGCCAGACATAGGGTTTTCCAGAAGCCACCTTCTTGACCCAGGGCAGAACTACCTTCTCAAAGCACTTGATGATGTAGGCCGCTGTGTTGAGTTTGAGGCCCTGTGAGAAGATCAATGGAGGCATAATGTCACCATCACTAGTGATCCCTCTAAACACCTTTATATTCACCATTAAACTCATTCAACTCTTTCCAAATCCTCTGCACTGTTTTCAGATTGACACCCAAACACTCTGAAATGTTTGTATTAGAGCTTCTGGCATGAATTCCAAGCAGTACAGCATGTCAGTTTAAAATTTCCAGCAGAGCGAATTGCATCATGGTGCTTTTTCTCAAAGATGGTACTCAACTGACCCTACTATACTGTGCAATCAACAAAATCAAAAACAAACAATGCACCTGCAGAAAATTCAAAAATATAAAATGAAGACAATTTATCCATCACACCCTGTAGAATAAAAAAAACTATTGGTTATATAAATTTAATTATTTTTAAACAAAAAATATCAATTTCTTAATTATTGGACTGTTGGTGTTCCATAATTCTTTAATTTTTAAAAAGTTTTCTGTGAATATTTTAAGAGCCTGACATAATAGAAAACTACTGTTTCTGACCTATGACCTTGGTGACAGTTTATAGGTTACTGTGCATAGATAAATATTATTTTCATTATATTTTAAACAAAAATATACACTTTTACAAAATTCAACTAATTAATCCTTAAATTTACTAATTGACATCAAAACATCTCTACAAATAATATTGGATTTTTAAGAGATTTTAAAATTTGTTATTTTTTGTCTATAATGGCAGTTCAATGAGCCAATGAGTGAACATGAGAATGTTTTAAAAAGTGTTTAAAAACTTTAATTATAAACAAAAATTCTTTTTTTTCAAATAGATTAGCTTTAGGCTATTATCTTTTAAATAAAACCAAAATTTAACTTGAAAGAAGACATTTAAATTATTTAAAATGTTTTTTCAGATTTTTTTTAGGAAGTCTATGGTGGTTCTTAGAATTGGTAAAGATATGACATTTACTTACTTTCAAATCAATTCCACAAACCTCCCAACTTGGATTAAAAGGAAGGTGGATTTCTTTTTTCTTTTGGAACCACTCATAAAGTACTTCCAACTGATACTGAAGACAAATCTGCAAAATACAGTGAAAAAGATAAAATAACATTTACAAAAAAATATCACAACTAGCTTTGTAAATTTATTTTGACAATGACATTTAAAACCTAATTGTAAAATAAAGAGTTATCAATTCAGAGTATAGACTGATGATAGTAGTTATAACATTCATTGAATGTTAAATCTTAAACTTTCATTTTTTTTGTTTAATATCAACAGTTACAACTAGCTACTTCTAATGTAAAATTAAACTTTCCTACTAATCTAGTACTGCACTTATATTCATAAAATGTAGGTACTATTAAAGAAAGTTCGTCAGAACAATTACCATGAAAATATTTAGAGAAAAGACACAGGAAAGCTATGTGGAAAAGTGACTGAAGCCAAAATGCCAGGTCAAGATCAATAATTTTGTACCTGCAAACCTAGTAATTGGTTCATTATAATCTTTCTACTTCATGTTAGCAGAAAAAGTTAGTCCAAAAAGGTGCAGTGAATCACTCTCCTGGAAGCTAGCATCAGCCAAGCTAATAGATGATAAGACCTGTTTCACTTTGGAGGTGTTAAAATTAACAATCCACTCTTTGCCCTATTTAACAACAGATTGTAGGTCATTTCTGAGATCAACTGCCAATTTGACCTTATTGAACTGTATCAAGACAGGAATAAATGTTGTGCCATCAGCATAGATACCAAGCTGAGAATTGATGACATTAGAAAGGTGATTAAAAAAAATTAGAAACAATGTTGGTTCACAAATAAAATCCTAGGAAAAATCTTCATTAATACAAAAAGATCTAAAAGAGTGGCTATTTAAGACACCTTCAATTCTGCAATTTGATAAAGTCTGAATCAGTTTATTATTTTGTCCAGAAATAGCATAACCTTTCAAATTGTGCAACTGAAATATAAAATGGCAAAAATTTACACATCGCACCCTGTAGGTTTCTGTTGTGATCAGTACTATCATGCTAGTACACCTGGAAAAAGTGATTCCTGTAGGCTATAGTGGCTGAACAGGCTGGTGTGAACCAAATAGAATATTGTAGTTTCATCTCGTATTTATGAGAAGGTACAAAACATCAATGTTGGCTTTAACACAAGAAGAAATCTCTGTGGCACAATTCTCAATAGGAAGGTTAAGAATATCCAAGGGGCATCTTAATAAAATCCACCTGACTGTATTTTAGGGTTCAAGATTTCATGTACGATTGTAGTCAAGTTTACTACATTACCAAATTTACTCACATTGGTTTTTATGTAGGGTTTTTGAGATTTTCAAAAGAGCATTTTTGTTTTATATTCATATCTAATGAGCAGCACAATGAATTGAATAATACAGATAAGAAGAAATTCAGTGTTGCTGTTTCTAAATAAATAAGCATTATTCAATGATGTTTTCAATGATTTCAACATCATATACTCTAATCAAATGTTAGTTTTTTTAAAAATAAAGCTCAAGCTCACAAAATGAATTTGCTTTAGCAACTCTCAAAATCCTAAAGCCATTACATAAGTGTTTATATATTACTTTTTAATAATAAATATGACCAGATTATTATATGATATACTAATAATTTTGAATAGTAAAAACTTTTTTTTGCAAAACACTACTGATAGCATTGCCAGAAGATGAGCTCCTTTGTATTTCAAGTGCATATTGATATATATTTGTTTGTCACTTTCCTTTTTAACAATTCTAATCTCCAAAGATCTGTACTGTTATTTTAGAAACTGAGTTAAGAAAGAGAAAATATTTAAAAAGCAAGTGTACTAACATCTTTATCTTTTACAGCCTTCAGTTTTTCAGCCATCGAACTAAGTGTTTTGACCAAATCTTCTTGTTTACGGAATTCTTCATATAGGGCCTCACCAGCTACATTTGCTAATGCAACAAACATCAGTTTGTACCAATGTTGGCAAGAATCATCTTGGGCAGCACCTTTTAACAGCCTTTAATTAAGAAAAAAAGATTTACAATAATGTTTTTTAAGTTTAAAATTCTTGAATGAAAAAAAGTAAGTACAAAATAGTAATATTTTTCTATATTTCTGAGATGAGGTAGTATTTACATAATTTACATTGTTTGGACTATTGTCCTCATCTTTATTGCTATGTTTATTGTCACTACAGTTCGAAATTCCAGTCACCTGAAGAAAGTCAGAGTGTACAATGTCTGAAATGTTGTGACAAACATGGTAATAAATTGTTTTTGTGGTTTAAATTGATTATAAAATAAGCATAACTGTATAAATATTTTTAAAAAAATGAAAATAGTAGTTCAATAAGTCATAGATTAAAAAGTATTAATACAAAAATAGAATTCCCCAAAACAAGCCTATATTCCTAAAGTTGATTATTTGTTTATTTGAAAACACAATTTTCATTTACATATTATAATTGTAATTTATAAGATAACAATAATTAAAAGATAAGTAAATAAAACTATACAACTTATCAAACACTGCATTAATTGATTCAACTACAGCATATAGTTACATTTCTTGCATATTCAAATATTTAACCGAAGGTATTTTGATGTTTCACTCAATTTTGTGTGTGTGTCCAAGACAGAGAGTTTAAAGAGTTCCTCATAAAATACAATGTACTTTTCATACATGCAAACTTTACAATATTTGGCAATTGTTTCCATTCTCTAGACAAACATAAAATACATAAATACTAATAAGATATACAAATTATTTTTTTTAATTATATGAAACAATATCTGACTTACCAGAAAAATTTATGAGCAAACTGTATACTGATAAAAGATTTTTCCAAAAGCAGTTTAGCCAGAGGTGAGTTATGATAACAATCAAATTTCAAAGCCTGAAAAATAACAGAAAGATAAATCTAAAGATGACTCAAGAGTTAATGACAAGCATTCATGAGTTTACTGAGGCTCATATATCATATTAAGTATACAGTCAATGTTGGTGCCCAAAAAAGGCCAAAGACAAAAAGGTCCAAAGATAAAAAAGGCCAAGGACAAAAAAGTCTATAGGCTACTCCTGTGCCTTGAGAGGAGAGAAACAAATTTAATTAGATGTTGATAATCATTTATTGTTGGGGAATGAAGCTACTGATTTTATTATTAATAGAAACCATTCTGTAGGTGTAGGGCTATAAAACAAAGTGAGAAATTTTTCTTCAAACATCCTTTTAATTTTATCTTTAAAAATAGGTAAATAAAATGAAATTTGTAGTAGCCACATGAATTTTTCCAGACTCATTCATGCAATTGAAAATTCCTTAAATGTTAAAAATACAAATTTGAGTGTATTTTTTATCCAAAATATACAGAAGAAAAATTTTTATCACATTTTTGTACATTTTCATGATTTGAAATTTTCACTGTGCATATATTGAAAAAAATAAATTTATAACATTGATAAAT
Organism: Ascarosepion bandense; assembly: GCA_037127315.1. Classification (NCBI taxonomy): domain Eukaryota; kingdom Metazoa; phylum Mollusca; class Cephalopoda; order Sepiida; family Sepiidae; genus Ascarosepion; species Ascarosepion bandense. The sequence goes on along the minus strand of JBBBDQ010002046.1, from coordinate 1,398,931 downwards.
TACTTTTAATTATATTTAGATTTAAAAAAAAAAACAACAAAAAACAGGTTTTCATCAATGATTTAAATTCTCCGCCACAAATTAAGCAATAAAAGTACCATTTGGTAGAGGAGGATAATTCTTGCATCTACAAATTAAGTCAACAGTTGAATAAAATGGACATGACAAGCATTTAATATAAATAAAGCGAAAAACAAATGAATAAATAAAACATAAAACAAATGAATGCATGCCACTTTATTTTGAGATTTTCAATTCAGAATCATTAGAGAACATATTAGATGATATCTTGAAAAAAAAAAAACAAAAAAAAAAACTCACTAATCAGAGGGACATTTCACACATTGAGAACAAATATTAAAAAGTTCAGATGATTCAAATACAATTTTACCCTAAAACTAGAAATATAAATATAGTTACTAAAGAGAAGTTGAAATGCACACAGTAATAAGATAGAACATTTAAAATAATGAGAATAAATATTTGGGGCCATAAACATCTTAACATCCAATTAAATTTGTTTCTCCCCTCTCAAAAAATGCTTTCTGTAAATAAATTAAGTTTTTTTTTTTATTATCATATCTGCCAAGCAAGGCCACTGCCACTGTTTTACAGGGGGTTACATAGGAGGAAAGTTATGAGAAAGAGTGACAGGTTATAAAGGGTGTCAGGAAGTGGGTAAAAGAAGGATGAGAATACTGATGAGAGTGGAGTGGACAGAAAAGGGAGCATGAGAGAGAGAGGATGCAGGTTAGTGAGATAGGAGATGATTCTTGACTTTACATTTAAATTCTTGGAGATTGTAGCTGTCTGGGAAAGCAAGTAAATGGAAGGGAATTCCACAGGCAAGAAGTGTGAGAAAAGAAGCTGCTGGAGTAGAATTTGCATTTAAAATTTATTGGTTTCACAGTAAAAGGATGGGACCTAGTTGCTCATCTTGTGGCTCGAGTAAATTTATATATAGGAGGCATCAGTGAGCTAAGTTCATCAGAGCAGAAGCTGTGAAAATAGTTGTAGAAGAGACACAAGGAAGCCACATTGCGCCGGTGAGAAAGTGACTGTATCTGAGCTGCCATATCGGGATCTATTACATTACAGATTCTCTGTTGTATTTTGTCAAGGACACCTAGGTAGATAGCAGAAGCACCCACACAGATATGGCAGCAGTATCCAATGCACGGGCAGATGGTAGATTTATATGTGCAGGATTGTTTCAGGCGGAAAAAACTTCCTGGCCCTACACAGAGAACCGACTTTCTTAGCAGCAAATTTACCTATGGATTCTATATAGTCATTCCACTTGAGGTCTGTTGTGAGAGTTAAGCTGAGGAGGCGCAGTGTTTTGCTTTCAGGAAGACTAGCCTGATCCATGCTAATGGGGGGGTTTTAGGAGTGATTGTCTGTGGTGGTTAACAGATAGCAGCTTCGTTGTGGGAGCATTAAAATTCACAATCCATTTCTTACCCCAGTCCGCCATGGATCAGAGATCCTTTTCAAGCTCAGCAGCGAGCTTTGTTTTGTCAGCTTCAGCAGATTTTTGATCGATGTGAGAGTAAACTATAGTGTCGTCAGTGTATATGCCTACTTGGGATCTTATTACATCTGGAAGATTGTTAATGTAGATAAGGAAAAGCATAGGACCTAGAATAGAGCCTTGAGGGACACCCGCATTTGTATGATAGTATTGGGAAACATGTCTGTTCAATACTACCTTCATTGTGCGATTTGAAAGGAATGACTGGATAAGGTCAAACAATTGTTTAGTTATACCATAACCTCGCAGCTTGCATAGAAGGCCAACATGTCAGACTCTGTCAAATGCTTAGGAGATATCTAGGGCAACAGTTTGGGCTTCGCTGTTCTTATTGAGAGCCTGGTGTATATACTCAGTGATGGTTGTGAGCATATCAGCAGTAGACCTGGTGAAGCAGAAACCATACTGTTTGTCAGAGAATAGTCTGTGGGCTGTGAGATGTTGAACCACCTCGACGTTGATGATGGCTTCGAACACTTTGCCAAAAATTGGTAGGAGGCTGATAGGGTGATAATTAGAGGGGTAAGAGGGTTCACCTGTATTTTTATATATTGTGAACCACAGAAGAGGACTTCCAGCAGGCAGGAAAGCAAGAAGCAGAGAGGCAGTAGTTATAGAGTTTGGAGAGAACAGAGTAGAGTTCAGGGGAACATTTCTTCAGGACAATGATTGGGATTCTGTCACCGCCACTCACTTTATGGTGGTCAAGCTTTGAAATTATGTTAGAGACCACCGAGGGGGTAATGTGGATGTCATTCAGTTGGGCCTTAGTTCGGGGTGGGAAGTTGGGTACAGATACTCCAGAAGAGTCCAGTGTTGAGTTGGTGGAGAATCTGTGAGCTAAGCATGCAGATTCTCTGTTGTAGAGGTAAGGACCTCAAATTCATTGATTAGAGAGGGGATTGAGGGTTTGCTATTGTTTAGTACACTTTTACAGAGCCTCCAGTAGTCTTTGGAACTGAACTTACGGGATGCTATGTGCTGCTTCATTCTGGCTGCGAATAACAACTTGGCTTCTTTAAGTATCTTCTTGCACTCATTGCGAGCAGAGGCGACTTTAACGAAAAACATGTAGGAAAAGATGGAAGCATATATAAGAATGATCGATTGATTTAAGAGAAATCATCTGAGCTAGAGGCAGGTATTCACTGACATAAATACCAAGCCCATGCATGTGGACATTAGAGTGCTTCCTGAAGAGGGGAAGGTAACCAGGGACATAGAATTCAGAAGAGAAGATAGAAGGATCAAGGTTAGTTTCACAGCAGGTTAGGATGTCAGGTAAGTTGATTTGGAGGAAGGATTCGAAATTGTGAAAGTTGGTGCGTATATCTCGTATGTTAGCGAAGAAGATGTCGATGGGTTTGGGTGTTTTTAGGTTAACTGGTTTAGATTTGCTTTTATGATATCGTATATTTATGAATGTTTTATTAGGAGAGAGGCCTAGAGTAGAATCAGTTGGTTGCTGTATGCAGCATGTGTGGGAGGGAAACTGGCACAGACTGCAGAATAATGTGGCTTCAGGGTTGCTCACTGGAGGTTCATGCAGGGACATCCATCCATGCGCAACATAGCACTACATATAACCCCGATATTATTCAACTGTTGATCAGAGCAGCCTATCATGATGCTACGCATGAGTTCGGGCTCCTAACTATCAGTAGGAAGAAGCAACCAGGAAACTGCCAACCCGGTACCCTCAGAATGAAGAAATGTTGTCACCATCCACAAACTCTGCAAAAAGCTTGCGACAGCACTAGGACTAGGACCTGAGGAGAGAAAAGAACCCGAGAACCCCTATTCTAAACAAGAAACAAGGTGTGCATCTCTACTCCTGTCCAAAAGGAGGGAGGAGTGTGAACCAGGCGATAGAAGGGTCTATCTACTCCAATTAAAAAAAAAAAAGAAACAAAAATTTTCATTATATTTTAACTTAGTATAAGTCGGAAGAAGCCTTCTAAGCCAATAGTTTTGCAGTATGCCCCAATGCCCGTTAAGGAAAACTCAAGATAAATGAAAAGCCTTTGAAAGTGCTAACTCATTTTTTAAAATAAAAATATAATATAAAATGACAAAATATGAAATGTGTTGTACAGTAGGTAAATAAAATACATTCCCAAAATTAAAAAAAAAAAGCATCCAAAAGAAAACAATATATATATATATATATATATATATATTATATGTCTAATACTTAGTTTTTGGTCCTAATAGGGTTAGACAAGTACACATTTGTATTAAAAAATGTTCTGTACAATTATATTGTAGAACTTTTGAATATTTTTCATTTTTAAACAAGTTATTTCATTACCTTGGTTTCTACCATGAGTGGTGTCTTCAGGTGATTTTTAATAACTGATTTTACCTTTAACCGTTTTTCTTTTTAAGAACACTCCTGTAACGGTGTTTTATTTGAACGTTCACACGGCAGAGAATTTATGAATGCGCATTATTAAAATTCAAACGAATTATGACGTTTTCATCCATGGTTGTATGAACCTAAGAGGTATTTCTTAGTGTGGATGCATTTTGTCATAATTTCTGTTCTTTCATTTAACAGTTCGTCTTTATTTGGGTATGTCATAATTTCTAATTTTTCTTCTTGGCACAGTCTACATATTTGTCCACCATTGTAAGGCTTGGCTGTTTTTACAATGCTCCACGTTATGTGTGGATCTTTTTCATATTTTGATTTCAATTTCCAGACGTGGTTAGCCAATTTTGTATTGTTTTTTAATTTTTCTATTTTAAATGTAGATCTGTGGTTGAACCACTTGGTCTTAAAAGTGTCTTTGGTTGAGCACAAATATATTTTGTTTTGGCCATCTGGGTCATGTACCTCTGCCTTATAAATTATTTCTTTTGTGTTGCAGAGATACACGCAACTTTCAGCAGAAATTGAGTTCCAAAACAAAACAAATCGTGTAGTAATTGCACAAAGGAAGTAAATAGGCCGAAAATTAGCTTCCTATGCCTAAAGTCATGGATGTCAGAATAAACAACACGAAATTAAATGTGTGAATTTAAAACTTTGAACGATAAAAAATAGATCAAATTGACTAGCAGTAAAACAAGACAAAATAACGTTATAACTGAAATATAAAATTGAAATTACTTTATAAAAAAAATAATTTAAGAAAATGTAAAGATTTAAAATTCATACTAAATGTTATAAAAAAAACTCTGAATATAACTAATAATGGAAAAAAATGCTTTCCACTAATTTTGAAAATTACGATCACATTCGTAAAAACAACAGATAAATAAATAATGTCACACTTAGATATATAACTAAATTAAAATTATTCATAGTATACTGACTAAAGATAAGTAAACATATACAAAAAAATTATAGAATACGTATATTAAATACTGTAAATAAATAACATAACTAAAATATCATAATATAATAAAAAGAAAAATATAACGTATTATTAAAATTAAAAATAAGAACAAAAAACAATTGAGACTTTCCTTAACATCGCTTTCTTAGAGCCATGGAAAAACACGTCCGTTTACTCTGACATAAGTGTTCTTTATATTAAGTTTGACATATTTGCGACACCAAGTAGCCTATAGACATTTTTGTCCTTGGTCCTTTTTATCTTTGGCCTTTTTTGATTTTGGATGTTTTGACTTGTAACCATATATATTGTTTAATTACTTTGGTCATAATAAAATTAGATCAGTGCACATTTGTATTAAAAAGTGTTCAATTATATTATAGAACTTTTGAATATTCTTCATTTGTAAATGTTATTACACGACCTAGGTTCCTACCATGTAGTGTCTTCAGGTGATTTGCAATAACTGATTTTACCGTTTACTGTTTTTTTTTAAAATGCTCACATGAAGGTGGTATTTTTGAATGCTCATGTGACGAGGTATTTTTGAACACGCAATTTTTAAAATTACAAGAAAGTATAACGTTTTCATCCATGGTTGTATGAACCTAATAGATATTTTTTAGTATGGTTACACTTAGTCATAATTTCTGTTCTTTTATTCAATAATTCATTTTTGTTTGGGAATAGCATAATCGGTAACTTTTCTTCCTGGCACAGTCTACATATTTTGCCACCATTGTAAGGCTTGGCCGTTTTCACAAAACTCTACATTATGTCTGGGTCTTTTCCATATTTTAATTCAATTTCTACACGTGGCTAGCCAATTTTGTACAGTGTTTTTAAGTTTCTATTTTGAATGTAGACTTGTGATTGAACCACCTGGTCTTAAAGGTGTCTTTGGTTGATCCCAAATATATTTTATTTTGGCCACTTAAGTCATGTACTTTTGCCTTGTAAATGACTTCTTTTGTATTACGAAGTCCTTGAAGTGGGCATTTATTTTTGTCCCTGAAGTTGCATTCTTTATTAGCAATCTTGTTTTGTACAATGCTATCTAAATTTCTGGTGTTTTGTTTTTTTTATGAAACTTTCTAAATTACTAGTATGACTATAACTTTGCTTGATTGTGTTTCTACTGAAAATTTTGTTTAGTTCTAACACTTTCCAAAAAGCTCAGTTATGGTTATGACTAAGTGTAACCATACTAAAAAAAATACCTATTAGGTTCATACAACCATAGATGAAAATTTCTTGTAATTTTAAAAATCGCACTTCAAAAGTTTCCTGTCATGTGAGCGTTCTTAAAAAAGAAAGAGTAAATGGTAAAATCAGTTATTGCAAATCACACCATATGGTAGAAACCTAGGTCGTGTAATAACTCATTTTTTACAAAAACATTAAATAAAAATATTTACAAATATACAGTTTTTTCATTCAAAAGAAAAAAAGAGTTTACTACTGACAGGCGAAGTGTTACAAGGAGAGAAGGGAAAGGTAAAGTGTCAAATATCTTTACCCAGTTAAGTTGGCAAAGAAGTTAAGTGCTATACTTTTTGAAAATCCTTAAATGAGTATATAAAGAATAATAATTAGTTTGGTCAATAAAAGAGTCAAAAATATGTATTTACCCATATAGTTCTATGAGATTTTCTTTCAGGTTTTAGTTGGTCGGCAACTTTTCTGGATATAAATCCTTGAATCAAAGCCAGTGTTGATAATGTCAGCACATCCTGTTTACAACTAACTGCTCTCTGCCCCAAACCTATTTTTATAGGGGCTAACACCTAATTTGCATATTTCTAGAACCTTTCAAATTCTCTCGAATATACTGGAATTTTCTCGATCATTCTAATACCTTCCAAACGTTCAATTTCTAATTACCTTATTTTTATGACTACTTCATGATTTAAAATTATTTTGTAATAACAAGTAGGACTCAATGGAGTCCCTTACTACAACATTTTAGACATTATTATTATTATTTTTATAAATAAATGCATCTTCATAACAATATATATAAAGGAAAACTGAACACATCATTTACATTGGTTATAAATTATAATTCGTTTCTATGAATTAAATTATCTTATTTCATCAGACCACACTATATTCATTCCAGTCAGTATAAATATTTTCCCGGAACAAACATTTCTTTAAAATGAAATGGAAAACAAGTAACATGATTTGAAACAGAGACCTTAGCATTATCTCACTTGGGGATCCCTAGACTGGTCCAAAAGAGATAATCATTCTTGGATAGTGACCATAAACTCATTACACGCTCACTCACAAGCACATGGATACATATATACGCATAACCCTATCATGTATACTTATTTATATTCACGCACACATATGTCCATATATCCACATATGTACATACAAATGCATCTGTGCATATACTTACATATACTCACAGACACACATCCCTCCATGCTCATATACAAATCTTGTATTTGCACACTGACATATATATATATATTTTTATGAAGACACGATTTATACGCATATAATTAGTAGTAACATATATTTACGCAACTATTTTAACAAATATCACATATACTCACAATGTGTGCATATATTTGCATACTTATACATACATATATTTCTCTACAGACATTTCCATACTTTTATGTGTATATACAAATGTATTATTCATACATGCATCCATCCGTCCATGCATTTATATCTAATTATATCTATTAATTTTTTTATCTCTGCTCTCGCCTTTTTTTTCCTCCATGTACTCGCTTATAAAAACTTATGATCACCTTTTTTTGACCGGTCTAGGGATCCCCAACTGAGAAAACGCAAAGGTCTCTGTTTAAAATCATGTTTTTTATTTCATTTTCCAGGAAAATATTTATACTGAATGGAACAAATATAGTGTGGTCTGATGAAATGAGCTAATTTAGTTCATAGAAATCCATAATAATTTATAACCAATCTAAATGATGTGTTCAGTTTTCCTCGATAAATATCATATTGCTCTTGAAAAACATACATTGAGTTCTCTATGGAGATATAACTCTTAATATTCTATATTAAGTAGATCTTGTTTGATTGTCCTCGCCATTCACAGACTTGACATTATATATAAGGTATCACAGAAATACCTCCTGCATAAAAGTAAGATAATTAGATGAAGGCACTATTAGCATTAAAGTTACTATTATGTGGGAGGTACTTCTGTTACACCCTACACACACATTTAAACAAAATAAACAGTATGAAGTTCAAGCTCTGACTTACTTGTATTAATTGAGGCAAGTAATCAATTAGTTCATCAGTGGGAAGGGCACGCAGGCACTTGACTGCAGTAGCTCGGACTCTGATGTCTGGATAGCTAAGGAGTAAATCAAGTGGAAAAACATTCTAATAAAATATTATCATGAAGAATTTTTGACCATGTGATACATAAAAAATTATTTTACCTCAACTTCTTACTTTAACAAATGTACATTTGTAAAAATGTACATTTATGAGTAAATGTATAATTGTACATTTGTAAATCCTTTGAAATGAGTAAATAAACTTCATAATTGTTACATCATCAGGTCTCATTGACTCAAAGCAAATGCTTTTGTTCAGTTATAACAAATATTAGTTACTGTACCTGAACACACTAAATTTTAATTATTAATAATAAATGTAGGATAATAAGTAGGAGTGATAAAAATGCATGAATATCATCTTTTCATCACAAAATATACTGAATATATTGCAGGATTACACTGGATCATTACACTTTCTTTGATCCTAAAAACATTGTTTTATTGTTGAAACAATTACAATTGATAGTGAAAGTAATAAGATAATAAAATTTGAAAAGAAATGTGACAATAAAATATATAAATAAATCATGACAACAGTGTGGGAGATCATGTCCCTTTTCAAAGAGATACTATTTAATTCTCTCAAGAGAAATGTTCATATTAGTTAACATTTTTTTTACACCTAAATTAAAGCCCTCTCATATTAAGTAAAATCCAGTAGCATTCACTAAACAGATTCAATTTCCAAATTCTCTGATAATTTCTTTCTCTATTGCTCTCCTTCATCTTCTGAGTGTTCCATACTTGACAGCATTTCTAAAAATAAGGCCATTTATACGTTCATATATTTGTGTTTGAAGATTTTAATGCCCACTATGCCAAGTGGCTGGCAAACTGTCACAGATCTTGTTGGTGTCCATACCATGAACTTTTCAATCACTCAATCTCTTATGCAAGTAGTTGATTTCCTCATGCATTTCTCTAATAACACTAATGGAAGTGATTCACTGCTAGGTCTCTGTTTCACTTCTATCCCTGATTCTTGCCATGTTATGCAGCTTTGTCCTCTTGAAAACTCTGATCATGCTGTGGTTTCTGTTAACATATCTTTTCATATCCCCTCCTCTCAGGAACCCCAGACCAGCAGAATATCTTATTACTACCAAAGAGCAAACTGGGAATTGTTCCGCGATTTCCTATTTGACATCCCTTGTAACGAATTGTTTAGTCTTCCCATTGAAGACTGTGCGTCCGAGGTCTCTTCATGAGTTAAAGCTGGTATTGATGTTTTCATCTCAGCCAGGAAGTTATGACTTAAACCCCATTCGTTCCCCTGGTTCTCTGCTGCTTGCATGGTTGCTATTGCCCACAGGAATCACTTATTCCGGCTTCACTGGACACACTCGTCTGACCATAATAGGCACTTCTTTGCTTGTAATCAATGCAAAAAGATTCTAAATGATGCTAAGCTGTTGTTTGCTGAAAGAATAAAACAGCATATAACATCTCACAAGTTTGGCTCTAAATACTACTGGTGGCTCTGTAAAAATGTGTTAAATAGCAGCAAACCCTCAATCCCCCCTTTAGTCAATGAATTTGAAGTTTTCATCTTCAGCGGACAAAGGCTGAATGCTTTGCTTGCAGATTCTCTACCAACTCAATGTTTGACTCATCTGGGGTATTTGTACCCGACATCTCACCTAGAACTGAGGCTCAGCTAAGTGATGTTCACATTACTCCCTCGCTGGTCCCTAATATAATTACAAAGCTTGACTCCCAATAAAGCAAGCAGAGAGGACAGAATCCCAATCATTGTCCTGAAGAAACATGCTCCTGAACTCTCCTCTGTCCTCTTCAAACTCTACAACTACTGCTTCTTGCTTCTCTGCCTGCTGGAAGTCCTCCTTTGTGGTTCCTGCATTTAATTTAACTCTCAGACCCCTCCAATTATCACCCTATCAGCCTCCTACCAATTTTTGGCAAAGTGCTCAAGGCTATTTTTTAATGATGAAGTGATTCAACATCTCACAGCTCATGGCCTCTTTTCCGATAAACTGTATGGTTTCTGCTTCACCAGGTCTACTGCTGATATGTTAATGACTATCAGAGTAATATACCCGGCTTTTGATAAGAATGGCGAAGCTCGAGCTATTGCACTAGATATCTTAAAGCATTTGACAGAGTCTGGCATGCTGGCCTTCTACACAAGCTACATGACTATGGTATAACTGGATGATTATTTGACCTAATCTAGTCTTCCAGATGCAATCATATGAATGTGGGTGTCCCGCAAAGCTCTATTCTAGGTCCTACGCCTTTTCTGATGTTCTCCCTGATGTAATCAGATCCAAGTAGGCATTTATGCTGTTGACACAACAATTTACTCCCACCTCGATAAGAATTCTGCCAAGGCTGACAAAGCAAATTTTGCTGCTGATCTTGAAAAGGATCTCCAACCTGTGGTGGACTGGGGTAAGAAATGGCTCATAAATTTTAATGCTTCCAAAACGAACTTGCTATGTTTTAACAACTATAAACAATCACTTCTACCTCTCCCAATCAGAATGGATCAGGCTAGTCTCCCTAAAAGCAAAACACTGTGTCTCCTCAGCCTAAATCTATCAGCCGACCCTAAGTAGAATGACTATATTGAATTCATAGCTAAATCTGCTATTTGGAAGGTTGGTTCCATTTGCCAAGAAGTTTTTCTCATCTAAATACATCTTGCACATATATAAATCTACCATCCACCTGTGCATTGAATATTGCTGTCACATCTGGTCGGGTGCCCCTGCTATTCATCTCTGGTGTTTTAACAAAATCCAATGAAGAATCTGTAATGTAATTGATCCCAATCTGATAGTTCAACTCCAGTCACTTTCTCATCAACGTAATGTGGCTTCCTTCTGTTTCTTCTACAAATACAGTACTTTCATGGCTTCTGTTCCAATGAGCTTAACTTCTTGGTGCCCCCACTGCATGAATTTAGTCAAGCTTCTAGACTAGTGGCTAGGTCTCACCCTTTTACAGTGAAACCAATCAAATGTAACTGCAACTTCTACTTTATCAGCTTGCACTTTCCGCCTGTGGAATTTCCTTCTGTATACTTACTTCCCTGAAAGCTACAATCTCCAAGAATTTAAATGCAAAGTCAATTGCCATCTCTTATCTTCTTGACTCACATCCTCAACATGACAACCCTTGTATCATGTTCTTTCTACTCCACTCTCATGCAGTCCTCTTTACACATGTATTCTCATCCTTTTCTTACTCATTCTCTGACTCCCCTGTAACTTGTTTCACTTTTTCATCACTCTCTGCTTATGCAACTCCCTGTGCACCAGTGGCAGTTCTGCTTTGCTTGGAGTGAAATGATTAAAAAAAAAACTTGCTCAGCCAGGTTTTGTGTCATTCAAGGAAAATAACAAATTACAATTGAAATGGAATTGAAAAGGCAGTTTGTTTAAGTTTAGAGATGAAAAATGAAGGGAGAAACACTGATGAAATAATCAGATTGGAATTTAACAAAGAACAAGTTTTATTCTGGTTGGTACATTGAATGAACTTGTAAAAATTAACTTCTTTTGGCAGTAAAATATGTTTTTCATGTTCAAAATCACATTGATGAACAACTATAAACTGCATAAGATGAAACAAATGTCTTTGTAAATGAAACTCTGGGGCTATTTAAACAGAAAAAGTTTATCTACAGAATGGGAAAAAAGTGTGCTTCAGAATCTATAAGGAGTATTGACACATTTTCCAAAAGAGAGCTATGTGAATGTGTACCTCAGGTTTTATTTTTTTTAACATACTAAAGTAAGAAATCAAATTGCTAATGCGTTATTAAAAACACAAAAATCCTTTTGATAGACATCTAATTTAGGAGTCACTACAAAAGGATTTGCTACACAAACATGTTTTAAAATTCCATGTAATTCAATGCAATTATATAATTCTTAAATTTACAAAATTCAAAAGGTGTCTATTAGCAGTGATATAATTTATTCAGAAGTAAAAATAGAGAAAATGAAATAGAAAAAAATAATGAATTTACTTACTAGGGTAAGAGCAGTTCAAATGCCTGGGTGGGCTGTAAGGGCTGCCACTGACCCAAGAAGCAATAGATCTCTGGCAAACAAAATGACTCCCATTTTGGGACAGCTTGTAGGACACGGGGCAGGAAAGAAGGATTGTCCATCAAATAGTACTTCTTTTCCCATAAGATCTGCAATTCTGCTTCTGTACAACTAAAATGAAAGTTGAAAAAGAGAGAATTCAATCATCAATAGATATTGTCATATGAGATTTCATACACAGTAAAATATCAAATATCTAAACTAAACAGGCTGATTATATTTTGTCTCTCTTGCAATTTTTATAATCTTATCCTTGCCAAGTGTCTCTCTTACAATGTTGTTCTCACGTTTTTAAGCATCAACCACAGCCTTCAGAAATGCTAATACCAGTTGTTGGCAATTTTTAGTAATTTCTAGATGAGTGTCGTTTGTGTTAGTGATAATATTTCTTGACTGTTGTTCTTGATATGCTTCAATGGCATCAATTCAAACATGGAAACTAGTAATGTTTTCTTGCAATATCAAATCAGACAAAAGATGAAAATCTTCACTCTGTTATAAAAACTTAAATCTCACTTTTGTGTTTGATTGTCAACAGTGACTTTCTCTTCAGATTCAATAATCTCTATCTTTCAGAAATGTACTCAGGAAAAAGTCATAGTGAAAGAAAGACTTCATTAGTTTTTGTCATCCTTTTCTATCCTTCAACCATTTTCATTTTTTTTTCAAATGTGTTAAAATTCAACAATGATCATGTTGACTGTTTTATTCACATAAGATCTATCTATATATATATATATATATATAAAAGGCAATCTGTGAGTCTGTGTATGACTGTAACCTATGCATGCCTACATTTTTTAAGCTATGCCATTCAAACTTTCTAGAGACACATATCTACAAGGAAGCCAGGTTGACACATTTTTAGTTTAAGTTCAGCAATTTTCCCTTTCACACTTTTTGGCCAATGGAGCCGATTTTTTACATTTGCTCTGTAAAACATCTAAGATGGTTACTGAATTACGTAACAGAAATCAAATCCCACACACGTGTCAAATGAGACTAAAATACATTTTTATTAAAAATTCTTTTGGTCAACAAAAAAGTGTGAATATTTTTCCCCATAATTTTGAAATAAAAGAAATATTAAAAAAAAGAAAAGAAAAAAAAAGTGTTTTTTCAAACAAAAGCAAAATAGGTAAAAAAAAAAGTAAAAAGGTGTTTTTTCAAACAAAAACAAAATATGTAAAAAAAAAGTACCAATGGCTAATTTAATTATTTAAGTCTTTTTTTTTTTTAAAGATTTAATATTTCATACTTCAGAAAATAAAATAATAAAAAAAAAAAGCTTTTTTATGCAGGAAATCAACTGTCTGTAATTCGTGTGGCTTTAATGTAACTTTTTCGTCTAAAATTAAATGTCTACATTTTTAAATATTCTTAAAAAATTTCTGAACTGAGAGCAAAATAGTTTTTATATTTATAATTTCAGTAAAACAAAATAAATAATTTTTTATTTTTATGTTAAATTCATTTAGTCAACAAAAAATGTAAATATTTTCCCCTGTAATTTTGAAACAAAAACAAATGCAATGTTGTTTACAATGTCACATTAAATATCAAATCACATTTATGCAAAACAAAAGAAAATAGATTTTTTAATGGAATTTTTTAACAATTTTGAAACAACAATTTTCTATATAATTATTTTTTTATATAACTGAGTTTTAAATGAATTTATCCATTTAATATTATAAACATAATTGCATCACGAGATTTGATGTTTGTGTGAGTCTTGTAAATATTGTGTTCCAAGTAATTTAGCAGCCATCTTTGATTAAAGTAGCAGGCATTCACACTAGGTGTGCTCAGTTTTTGTAGACTTTTTCACATGCCTCCTAAAAAAAAGAGCTTGGTTAGAGCGTATGACTGCTAAAGCTGTGGCAGTCAGGGCAACAAGGGCAATTGCTGCATCCAGCACCAATGTTGAGGCGACGTCTACAAGCACTTGGAAATCGCAACACACTGCATTAATGAGAGCCATACGTGAAGTAGAAACAACTGATGTGCGCTGTTCCCAGTGTATCCATAATGCAACTGTGACACGTGCAACACACGAAGCAGAAATACAGGAAGAGAGACATTCCCGGTGCTGAGACAACTGAGAGAAGGTCTACTCAGTTGGTTAGACATGTGAGCTCTACTTCTGCTGCCAGGGCAGCCGAGTCAGCGATTGAGCGAAGTTTGCGGTGTAAGGTCGACCGTATACAGCAGGAAGCTGTGCGAGGTTCCATTACTCCAGACAATCCATACTGGTCTATGAAGACTTTCAACTACGAGCTCACTGTCAACTATTCTAGCTGCTCTGATATCTCGATTGGCAGGATGGAGTCCATTTGTCCACATTGTCAGGCAAAGAAGTGGCCGTGAGAGTTACCAGGGCTTTGCTGTTTCAATGGTAAATTGAAGCTGCCACCTCCACAGGAGCCACCACCTCCACTGCAGGCTCTTTATGATGGATCTGCTGCAAAGTCTAATGAGTTCCTTAATTCTATAAGGAAATACAACTGCTTTCCATATGACATATTTCGGGGCCAAGGTTATTCAAGAGGAAGGCTGGATGCCTACATTTAAAGTTCAAGGCCAAGTTTACCATCTCATCGGGTCACTGACTAACAGCACTCTTTCTTGCAAATTTATTTAATTTCTGACTACAAGGCCTAAGCCAATGCTCGCGAAGCTATCTTCAATGCTTGAAAAGGAAGTTCTACTGGAGCTGAAACTCTCGACTGAGATGTTCTGCTGGGATTGCAGGCAATGCTGCATGCCAACAACAGTTATGTACGTAGTTTTAAATGCACCTTAAAAGTTGTGCCCTGTGACGACTACACCATTGTCATTGATGCGGACAAATGGCCAACCGGGGGGGGGGGCATTAAAGTGGCCTGAATGTTCCCCGGTTGGCCATTTGTCTGGGGAACATTCAGGCTGCTTTAATGCCCCTACATGCAACCAAGTCACAGTTCTTCTTCAGGGTGAGAAGCACAATCCACAAGATATAGTACTCATACGTCATGAAAACAGCCTTAAAAGGATACGTGAAACCCACCGCTCATATGACAGCTTGCAATATCCTCTTTTGCTACCTATGGGGAGGATGGGTATCACTTTGGAATTCATTACCTGGGGTCGGGCAACTCTAATGAGTTTTCAACAAAAACGGTTTCCTGTCTGGAGTATTACATATACTGTTTTTTTACATGGGACAAAACCTCCAACCACTTACACAAGTCACGAGGCCTATTTAATCGATACGCAGTAGACATGGCTGCAAAAATGGAATCAGAGCTCCTTTTCTTCATCCGAATACACCAGGCTGAACTCAGATGCAACAGCTATGCCCACTTAAGAGATGAACTAAGCTACAATGTGGATCCCAAGAATCTTGGAAGGGCCATCATACTACCATCTAACTTCACAGGAGGTCTACAGTACATGCATGAGCAGACACAGCCGGATCTATTTATTACCTTCACTTGTAACACCAAGTGGACCAAAATATTGCGGGAACTTTATCCAGGTCAACAGCCAACTCACTGACATGACATCGTAGCAAGAGCATTTAGGTTAAAGTTAATAAAGCTGATGTCGCTTTTTGTGGGTAGGGGGACGGTACAGTGTGACATGTATACTGTGGAGTGGCAGAAACGAGGGCTTCCACATGGACATATATTGATACATAAAATAAATACTAACAATGTTGACTCCATAATTTCTGCAGAAATTCCAAACCCTGCAGTAGATCAGGAAATTTATGATATTGTTTCCACCTACATGTTACACGATCCATGTGGGCTGGGCATTGATGGCCACCACAGGTGCATGAAGAATGGTAAATGTCACAAGGGGTTTCCTAAAAACTTTATCGATGTGACTCAAACCAACGTAGATGGGTATCCTGTGTACAGACGAAGGTGACCAGAAAATGGTGGTCACACAGCAACTGTACATGGGCAAGAGGTTGACAATAGGTGGGTGGTCCCTTACAGCCCACATCTGTTAAAAATTTTCAATGCCCATATTAATTTTGAATTTTGCAGTTCCGTTAAAGCAATTCATTATATCTGCAAGTACATTAATAAAGGCTTCTATGCTGCTGCTTTTGGAATCTAAAACATCAATTCACACGATGAGATCACAGAATACCACTCTAGATGGTATCTGTGCACTAGCGAGACATTTTGACACATTTTTGGCTTTCCCATTCATGAATGTCACCCCCCTATCATGCATCTAACAGTGCATTTACAGAATGAGGAACGCATTTACTTTAACGAACAGACTGCCGCTCCATCAGTTGCTGCTCACAAGGACACCACCTCGACAGGCTTCTTCAAACTATGCCAATCAGACTCCTTCACAAAAACACTTTTATATCCTCAAGTACCTTCCTACTATGTGTGGAAGAATAGTTCATGGTCACAACACAAACAAGGGGATAATGTGGACGGACATCCAGATGTCAAATTCTCAGATTGCCTTTGTCATGTTTACACTGTGCTCAAAAGGAGCATTTTTAGCTGCTGATTCTCCTACAGGAAGTCCCTGGCCCTGTAAGCTTCAATGATCTGAAAAATGTCGACGGCATTCAATATGACAAGTTTAGGGAAGCCTGCTTCAAACGCGGTTTACTGGAAGATGACAATCAATGAAACTCTGCAATGGCAGAAGGTGTCTTGCGGAAAGTGCCACATACTCACAGACAACTGTTTGCAACTCTTCTACTCTACTGCAATATATCCGAGCTATTGTCTCTGTGGACCACGTATAGGAATGACATATCCGAGAACTTCCTTCGGCTCACACAGGCTGAACTGCCTGGAATTGAAGTTAGCTACAATAATAAGATTTACAACAGAACATTGACTGAAATTGAGAACTCATTGATGAAAATGAGCAATGACACTTTGCAAACTTTTGAGCTTCCTTTGTGTGTGCGAGAGGCCAACACATTCTCTTTGTGAGTTCTTTGTAAAATGTCTTACAATATTAACAGTATTATAGAATATATTGGTGTCAATGAACCAAAGTTGCTACCTGACAAACAATTGGTATATGACACCGTCCGCACTGCTGTTGACAGTCAAAATGGGGGTATTTACTTTCTCGATGCTTCTGGAGAAACAAGGAAAACCTTTCTCACAAGCCTCATTCTTGC
Source organism: Ascarosepion bandense (assembly GCA_037127315.1). Classification (NCBI taxonomy): domain Eukaryota; kingdom Metazoa; phylum Mollusca; class Cephalopoda; order Sepiida; family Sepiidae; genus Ascarosepion; species Ascarosepion bandense. The sequence continues at coordinate 1,381,478 of JBBBDQ010002046.1, read as the reverse complement.
CAAAATCCGCAGCAGTGGGAAGATTGCATTGGCTGTCGTATCCGCAAGCATTGCCACTACCCTGTTGCCAGGAGGAAGAATGGCCCACTCCACTTTCAGACTACGCCTCAACCTAAACAGAGAAGAGGTGCCTACGTGTAATACCACCAAAAGCTTCGACGATACAGAGCTTCTCAGGAGACGCCGACTAATCATTTGGGATGAATGCACTGTGGCTAATAAGGCTGCACTTGAAGCTCTCGACCAGACACTCAGAGATGTCAGGGACTCAATCGAACTCATGGGTGGTTTAACCTTACTCCTTTCTGGTGATTTTAGGCAAACCTTTCCCGTTGTTCCAAGAGGCACCAGGGCGGATGAGGTAAGATCAAGTCTTAAATCCTTAAATCTATGGCCCCAGGTGCAAACTTGCGTGCCCATTTGTTCAGTGATAACACAGCATCTGATTTTGCAGCTTCACTTTTATCCACAGGCGAGGACCGAATCCCAAAGGATGATGCTGGAAACATACCAATCTCACATGTGTGCACCACTGTTGATAATCTGATGGATCTTAAGACATTGGTTTTCCAGACCTCGAAAGGAATTACTTGGATGTTGAGTGGCTCAGTGAGAGGGCTATACTTGCACCAAAAAATGCTGTGGTTAGTGCAATTGATGACCAGCTGTTGAACGAAATCCCAGGCGATTCACACATGTTCAAATCAATTGATCGGACAGTGAAACCTGATAACAGTCAACTACCCTATTGAGGTTTTGAACACTTTAGAAATTACTAGATTTCCACCACATATGCTGAGGCTAAATGTTGGCTCACCTATAATGCTAACCAGGAATTTGCTTGTTCCTACACTGTGTCATGGTACCTGCCTGGTCATTCAATCATTATCACCACAATTAACTGAGGCAACAATGTTAACTGGATGCAGGAAAGGGGGAAACTTTTTATTCCTCAGATGTACCTAGAGCCATCAACAACAGCCACACCAATTCGCTTTCGGGGTTCTCAATTTCCAGTAAAATTATGTTTTGCAATGTTCATCAACAAATCTCAGGGACAGACGTTTACCACCACGGGCATTCTTTTAAGTGAGCCATGCTTCGCCCATGGCCAACTGTATGTGGCCTGTTCCTGTGTTGGAAGCAAGGTATCCCTTTTTGCGTTTGCATGTGAAGAAATAATGCGCAACATAGTATACAGGGAAGTTTTGTAGACTGGGATTATATTCTGTCTACTATAGGCTCCCAAGTCCCTTTCCATAGGTTAACATAATTTTCCATAGATGAAGTCTATTTGTGGTCAGAACATAACCGACTGTGCCTTACAACATGAAATCTCCTTTAAATGATACTTTGTGTGTTAGAGCCAAGACCAGTTAGGCATAGGGGAGTGGTGTCGAAAGGAACAGAATGCACAATATTGTAACCAAAACTCTACTGGCCAAATTCCTTATACATGGTTAGTGCCGCAGCACTGAGGTTGCTAAACTGGGTTCAGTTTGACTATCTACATTTAAAACAGGTAAACTTCTGTCTTATTTATTACTAACTCCACTTCTTACAAATGTTTTCTATTCATTTCCAGATCAAAGAACACCCACCCCCCTTAGAAGGAGACAAAAGTATGACTGGTACTTTATACTCCGTTTGAATACTTCAGCAACATGCATTCAATGCCGCCTTCTTAATGCTGAAAATGGTTACTAACAGCCTCAGCTCTCCTTTCCAACTTTCAAAAAATGATTTCCATCTACTCTACTCATTGGCATCTTCTCCTACTACTAAAATGCACAGGCAACCACAGGCTATGATGCTAGTCAATAATAAACCAATAAACTCAATCAATTGTAATAGATTTGTACTTTAAAAATCTTGGAAAAATTGAACATTTACAAAACTCAAATTTTGTTGAAGAACTGGTGTTGCAATAAATGGCACTGTCAGTGTCCATGTAAAAAGCTTTTTATAAATTAAAAAATAAATATTTTAAGGTGAACAAATTATGAGAGAAAGAACAACAAACAAAATTTAAGAATTTTTTTATTTTTTTATTTAAATTTGCTTGTATCCTTTTAATTATTTAGGTCTATTTTTGCAAGTAATTTAAGAATTTACAGTGAAATTTAACAGCTGTTATTTTTCATAGATTTATGGTTCAAATTTTGGGAGAAACATATTTTACTTTTATAAATATAATTTAATCTTTTCAAATCTGGAAACTTTGAGAAAACTGTATATATAAAGTTTGCTTCAGATTAGCATCTCGAAGAAAAGCATTCACACATATTTAATGAAAAAGTGCTATTATTTAATATTAATTATTATTTAATAATTATTTATTATTATTATTTAAATATGTTGATGTGTCAACTGTCATGGGTTAGTAGTAGGTAAAAGTAATGGTAAGTGGTGCCTCATTACTTTAACATTGAAGAAATGCCCAGATCTCAAGTCAGTGTGAACATTGAGTTAGCTGCTTATGACAAAGCAATGGAATAGCAAAGGTCAAGCAGAGTATGACATGGGTGCCAGATAGAGGGGGCATACCATTTATAAAATTTGGGGGATATTTGAATATCTCTTAATCTATAGTGTCACATGTATACAGGAATACATAATAGAAAGCATCACTGCCCACTATGGACAGTACAATAACTGACTACAGGTCTTTAATGATCCTGACCAGAGGCATCTGACTAGAATTGTCTGTGGTAACAGGCAAGTGACATTGTTACAATTGACATCCACATTCAATACAGGGGATACCCAATGCATATCTAGCAAGTGAGTTCAGTATTCACCAACTTCCAACACATGGGAGATCTACTAAAGTATCTCTCTTAACAGTATAACACCAAACTGTGCTTCCCTTGGGTTCATGACATTACCAATTAGATCTTTTAAGACTAGCAATGTGCAGCATGGTCCAATGACCCATGGTCCCAGATGTTTTGGGTTGATAGTGAAGTTAAAGTATGATGCTAAACTCCAGCTGTCAACAAGACACCATACAAGTGGTGGCGATAATTGTTATGTATGTACCTATGGATGTGCATTGTGGTGTAATGGATATCGGCTTGGCAAGAGAAATCGGGGAGCTGAGTTTGAATTCCAGCTGAATTCCTTGCATTCACTTATGCGCAAATACTCTTGGGAAAGGTATTAATCCCTCTCTTTCTTCCAGTTATGGGTTAAATAACAGGACAGATTGGGTTCTATAGCCTTGATTGGCAACCAGTCTACCGCAGAAGACAATGGCAACCTACTGTGGAATAATCATCTGCCCAGTCTGTCATGTCTCTTTCGAGACATGATCACCCAAGCGTGTATCACGTATGGCACTTAACTGACTGATGTACCTATGGACAGTAATGGGTATGTCCCAATCCTTATATAATATGTTGGACTCTATTGAGCGAGTGGTGTTTGCTTACTGTCTAACAGTTTTCTACTATCAATGGTTATTTACTTCACACAGCTTGCGTGTCTTGTATTCGATGATATTATAAATATTACTATTTATTTCCAATCTTGGTTTTGGATTATTACTGATGCAGTAACCTTTTAGGTTACAGTATTTTGGCAATAAAGATTTGGCTGTCAGAATTTGATGGCAAAGATTTAGCAGTTGGATTTTCAACGTCAACGATTTGACCAAATACATTTTGGCTGAAGAAGATTTTTGTGACAAAGTTTTGTTGACGAACATTTTTGCATCGAAGATTTTGCTGACAAACAGTTTGGCGACTAAGAATTTGATGGCAAAAATTTTGGGCCAACTTCAAGAAAAAGATCACCAAAAGAACATTTTTGTGACAAAGGCTTTGGCCAAACAACTAAATGTTCACAAATACAACATTCCATGAATCAGCAAAGCTCACAGGAAAAAAGTTACCAATATAACTTTTGTGAACAAGGTTTTTTATGTAAAATTCAACAAGGATACATTGGTCAAAAGAAAAAGTACCAAACCTACAAAGTATTTTTGGGCTACAAGGATTTACCAAGAATTACATGGATATCATCCAGTTGTTCGAATTACAACATTCAAAATATATACTTTTGTGAAAAGTAAAAATGGAGAAGTTTAAAAAAAGTTTTGCTGGAAATCTTAAATGAACAGCAAGAACTTTTAGAACAAAGACTTGAAAAATTTGGTGAATTGATATTAGAGTAACAGAAAATGATAGCAAGTAACAGTCATGATGATTCAAGTGCTTTTTCTCAAGATACTATCATAAAGGTGATAGGGAATTTAATTATATTCCTGAGGAAAGCATAATATTTGCGTTGTATTTCTTTAGATATGAAAACCTTTACGAAACGGACTGTGCAAATTGATTTGACCACAAAAATGTCAGACTTAGTTTAAGAAGACTAGGCACTATCAAATACACGTTTATGAATTATATATTAACAAAGAAACACAGTGACCTATAGTTTAAAGGAACAGTTACTTTGCTTTCAGATATGTTCAGTCCAAAGACATCATTGTTTTGTAAAAGATAAAAATATATGAACTTGGTAAAAAATGACTATAAAGACTTCACAACGTTCGCTAGCATTGTAAATAATCAGTGCGAGGGATTCAAACTGGCAGAACTAAGCCCTGACAATTTTAAATTCTGAATATTTGTTCAATGTCTGGTATCAATAAGAGATGCTGAAATTAGAAGTGTTCTGAATAAACTTGAAAATGAGCTCAATCTCACTTTACGTAACCTAGTTGAAGATTGTCAGAGATTTATGTTTGATGAGATGCTAAGGATATGGAAGTAAGCAAAGTGGCACATATAAAAAAATTAAATGAAGTAAAAAGACATTAATCTTAACTAGGTACCTCCATTAGATCGCAAAAATCCAGCAGAGTATGAATTAAAAAGGTTCAAAATTTAATAAAACAAACTTTTCCTATCAAAATGTTTATAATATTATTAAGAGGAAAGATCAAAGTAACTTTTATTTATTTTATAAAACTTTTTAATCCCTTTTAACATGTTCGAAATTTTGGCAGAAAATTTTGTTTTGATTTGAGTTAGTGTTACAGAAAATCTTACAACTGTTTACAATTGATTACGTAATTTTTTTTACATAACTCACTTTAACAGTGACAAACACATTAATTTCGAAATTCTCACAAAAACCAAATAATTGTCGGATTTTAATGAAACTTTCAGTACCCAAATGAAAAAAATTATTTTTGAAATTATTTTTTTTTTAAAATTGATGAAAAAAAAATTTTTTTTTTAACTCTGTTACCCCACCTCCACGTAAATTCATGAAATTTTAATAAATTTTAATTTTCTGCAATTTACTTTTTTATTAGTTAAACGCGGAACTCGTCGGGAAATACAAATCATCTATTTTTTTATTTAAAATTATCATTCACTATACAAAAATCTGCTCCGAAGAGTAAAATAATAAATGCAAATAAACTCTGATATAATTTAATTTGATCAGCTTTTAATTGCTGGAATAAATAATAAAAATTAAGGACATTATAGTCTGAAGAAAAACATTTTTTTAGATTACAAATAAAATTTTAAAAGAATTGTTTTCATTTTTTTTTATTACAATAATTAATAAAGTTTTAAAAATATTTTAAAAATCTTTTAAAGAACTGTATGATTTTTTTATTAGTTAAGAATTGATGATTATACTGCCTATCAAAAAATAAAAAATTTAATGAAAACTTTTCTCACCGTATATTTTTAAAATAATAAAAAAAAATGTTTTTCTGTGTAAATAAATATGTTCATTTAAGTACGATGTTCCATAGGGGTCATATTTATTTTACAGGTTTACAAGTGTTTTGGATTATTCCCCTTACATGGAAAATGACAGAAACCGCACTTTGATTCTGATTCAAGTCTCTTCAAGACGTTTATAAAATTCAACAGTCTGTTTTGTAAGTCATTCCTTAAACATTTAAAGCAACTTTTACATTAATTCCTAATTTTCTAATTTTGTGAAAAAAAATTAATAATAGTGAAATTCACAATTTGTAGAGGTACCTAAAAATAATATGAAAAATAGATATTAAAAATAAAAATTAATAAATACCATAATATTTCATAAATTATTGAGTTAACTTTGCTGTTATTTTCATTCTGTTATTAAATTGTAAATTATTTTAAAAGAAAGTTTTATATTATTTTAATTTTTATTTTTCATAAAATATCTTCAAATATAAGCCTACAAAGCTAAACTAACTAAAATTTCATCAAATATTGGATAATTGCTGAAAACTGTGTGAAATTTTTAATTTTAACATAGCTAAAAATAAAAAAAAACAATTTAGATTTATACCAAATTCGTCCTCTATACTTTTGGCCGGCTGCTGTAAATCATTCATTATCACCTCCTAATAAGGTGTTGACAGCTGTTATAACAAGGCTACTGCAATTGAGGAATGCTTTTTGAAACATTTTTCAAGCAGTAAGCAAGTAATTCTTGTTTCAAGTCAACCTAAAGTAAGTTTAAATTGGTAATTTGAAGAAAATAATGTGTCAGTGAGGTGTATATTATTTTTGTAAGATTTTTTTAAAACTGAGAATTGGCTTCTGTTTACAATTGATGAAAAATGGCGGAAATTTTTAAATTTTTTTTAAATTTAGAAAATATTTTATTCCGATCAATATAATTTTGGTTATTTTGCTTACTGAAATTAGTAAATTTAATCTGTTGGCTTTCAATTAAAGCTAATTTTAAAGCTTGAAGATAACTTATTTATTATTAAAATTTAAATTTAGGTATAGAAAAATGACTGGAGGTACCTACTCTTAACCCCTGTTACATGTGTGGAGAACGACATTTTTATGTCTGTCCATTCAAAAATAAGGAATGTTTTCATTGCAAAAGAAAAGGACATAAAAACTTCACTATAAGACAAAAATGAGTAAGTAATCACATTAAAGTAATTAATGCAAATGAATCTTCTAGTCAGAATACAAGAAAATTTGTGCAGATAAAAATCCTGAACAAAAATATCAAATAGCAATTGGATAGTGGATCCAACTCAAGTATAATAAATGACTATACATGGAGGAAAATTGGAAAACCAACATTAATAGTAACCAATGTGACCTTAAACATAAAACAAAATTAAGACTGTAATGAAAAATACAAATAACCTTTTTGGAACGAATTGGATGGAACAGTTTAAATTATGGAACAGTTGAATCAGTTTGTTTTGCCAGAGAGTTAATAGGTCTACCAACAACACAGAAAATTGAAAGAAAGAACTGAAAACTAAATTCCCAGAGGTATTTTCTGGTGGGCCGGGCAGGTGTTATAAATTAAAAGCAAAATTCAAGCTAAAGGAAAAGGTACAACTGATTTTTAAAAAGAAATGTACCCTTTGCATTGTTAAAACAAATAAATGATGAGCTTGACAGACTCAAAAAAAAAAAAAAAAAAAAAAAATGTGTGTTTTCATCCAAAGTCAGTTATAGCAACTGAGCTTTATCTACAGTATACATTAAAAAAAAAAAAAGTCAAAAGAGATGCATGCCTGCATGGATCTTTCCACAGGTTTGAATGATGCCTTCAAAAGTTATCATTACCTACTTCCAGGGCCAGAAGAGATTTTTGCACAACTTAGCAGAGGTTGGATTCCTCTTCTTTGTTGATTTAGCTATTGTGACCCCAGCTGTCTTCAAATGTCTTCATGAACCAATGTTTTCATAGTGGATAAGTGTTAGTTGGTGAATTTGTTGGCATAATAATTGTGAATTTAATCCTTGACAAACAGTGTGCAATAACTGAGCAGTACTATAAAAAAAAAAAAAACAAGGAACAAGATATTCCTAGATATGGACAGCAGAACAAGAATGATCTACTCCTGTTGATGAAATAAAGAATTCAATTTGAAATTCCTTGAAGGTTACATAGATCAAGAGACATCTGAAGTAGGTCAGAGATCAATTAGCCAAAACATGATGACAACATATAAGTACATTAAGCTGAACATAAATTATCTAAATATATTTTAACAAGAGAAATATGGACAAAAATCTGAAATCATAGACTAAGTACTTCTAAACATTGTATATTTTTTTGGTAATTAGTTATAAAATTGCTTACCGTGTTGCTGAATCTTTCTCTAATATGCCATTGAAAATCTTTTGATCTTCAGGTTTCAAAGATTCAAAACTCTTTTTGATGCTGAAGAAGATATTGAAAATAATTTTTTGCTCTTATTATTTATGTTTTTGTGTAACAGTTAATTAAAAAAAGAAAGAAACTTTAAATTTAAGTTATTTTAACCTATAATATCTATGAAAATTTAAAACAAATCTTGAAATCATTGTTAAACCTACTTCAAAATACATTTAGGGTAACCATATTTAGAAATCCCTTCTTTTTTTTTTTTTTATAAATGACCTTCCATAGCTTAAATTTTTTTTTAATATGGCTATTTTATTATTTGTAATAATGTCTTTTTGAATCTTAAACAGATTATTGAATATAAAATGAGCCTTATATTTTTCAAAATATTACAATATTTTTTAAATTTCAACTAAATTTTATTGAAAATATATAATATTTTCAATATTATATATGTCTATTTATATGTCTATTTTCAATAGACATCAAATTCATAGTCTTTCTTTATTAAATATGAACAACAAAATGGAAATGTTAAAGTGAAATTAAATAAAAATTTGATAAATTCAAATGTGGTATACCAAATACTGAATTACTTCTTTTATATTTTTAAATCTTACTGGCAACAAATGTGGATTTATATTTCAATTTTATTTATGGAAAAATATGTGTGAGAAATGAGGTGAGGTAAAGTAATCTAAGGCTGTTAATGCAAAGAATTATTTTAGACACTAAAATCTAGCTAAAATATCAACTGTACTTTAAAAACTAAACTAAAAAAGAAATGAAAAAAATTAAGAAAAAAGAAAAGAGAGCTTTGTTGCTTGAAGTAGTAAATTTACAAAGCACATATTTCTATATGCTTTTTCCAGGGAAAAAGGATTGTCACATTAAGTATATACCTATATCTATTTTTGTAGTGATGTGTTTTTGTATAAAATCAAAATGAACAATATCTAAAAATAAGTGTATGTTGTGGTTTGGGAATAATCAGACATTTTTTATAAATAAAATTATACTACAAAGTATTGAAAATTATCTATAAAAAATGAGGTTAGAATAAGATTTTGTATAACTCAGGTCAGATAACATTTTAAACAATTGTTTGTATTTGATGAATTCCAATGACAAAATTAAATATTTTCATACAACTACATTTGTTGAATAGATATGTTTGTTTACTTAACACATTCATTCAAAGTGATGCAGTTGTATGAAAATGATAAAATTCATCTTTGTCATTGTAATTCATCAAATAAAAACAATTGTCTAAAAATATTATCAGGAAAGTATAAAATCTTATTATATCTTTATTTTCCATGATTAATTTGACAACGATTGTTCATTTTCTACATACAAGCATAGGAAAACATGAAATTTATATTAACCATATAAGGTAAATTTAACTCTTTTTAAAATATCTAAAGGAAAATAAGCCTATTTTATACAAAGTGATCAAAAAAGGAAAACAGAAATTTTACAAATTATGACAAAGTTTTTCTCTTAGCATTCAAGGGAAAATATTGTTTATAAAGCTAAAATAACATTTTCTTTTGTAAAATAATTATGGTAAATTCATAAATATGCAAATTAATTCTGATTAAATATACATAGTAGTCAAACCTTGGAAATGCTACAGGTGGTTCTGAAAACATGATGATTTTCCCAAAATCTGGGAGGTTTATCTGAAAAATGAACAAATTTTTGTTTTTCAATGATTGGAATTAAATAATAATGATAAAAAACAGTCCTATGCATATTTTTTCAACCAACCAAATTAAAAATAAGATATTAAAAAATAAAATATCTAGATCCAGTTTGAATTGAGAAAAAAAAATTTAGAAGGTTAGTTTGATGACCAACAATGTACAATTCTTTCATTGTTATGTTAGCAAATATTTGTTGAAGAAAGAGTAAAAAAAAAAAACAATTATTAGAATATTTATTTTTTTGAATGCATCTACATTTTTTAAACTCTTATTTTATATATTTTTAAAAATGAAAATAACAATTGTCATTAATACTTACTTGCAAAAAAACTGTATCGGACAGGATGGTTGATGATGTAGGGCCTAATGGATCGGCAGCTGTACCCATCCTCATGGGGACTAATTGACTTCCTTGAACTAATTCGCTGTAAAGGTTTCAAAGTCTATAGTCAAAATTTGAGTTTATTTAAGCAAGGAAACTACTAAGAAAAATAATTGATCAAAATTTAATGGTAAACAACTAATCACTCTTTAGTTACAGTTGGTAATCAACATTATATTTTATGATGGACAACAATTACAATAGCAATATTCAGATTACAGTTTGAATTAGAAACTACACAGTAATAGATACACAAAGCAATACTTATGATTAATAATTCTGTAACTAATATTACAAAGATGTGCTAAAATATCTTTGGCCAAATCTGACCAAATGAACAATCATCAAATTTTTTTAAAATTCTTGATTGGACTTTTCAGGAACCTCTTATAATTAGAAAATGTTCCCAGATAAGAGTATTCTCTGAAATTAATATTTATTATTGAAAATAAATGTTAGGACCATAATTGATTTTCACTGAAATATCAATTATCAAAACTGAATATAATTGGTAGTGATCATAATTGTCCATTATCACAACAGCAAATGACTAGTATTCATTTCAAACAATATTTAATATATTGTTTGGATAAAATTTTAATCCCCAGCATTTGGTGAAATTACTTGTAAAATAATTGTAGGAGAAAAAAAAAATGATGAGGGTGGTCAAAAAGTGCAGTGTGACTCTCGCCGACAGGCCAGCATTTTTACTTTCTTCTTCGGTGGCCTCAAGGAAATGGATTTTGAGTCTCTTTCTCAGCCATTACACTGGGCAGTTAAAACAGACACCAACTAAGCCGCTCTTACATCCTCTTCATCAGCCTTACTGTCACTCAACACATCTGACTTTAACACACACTCACTCTCCCAAAAAAATCTCGCTCTGACAATAGCGGTGGCACTCCCTTTTTATGCCATTCCAAGACGGCCCAAATTTGCATGTGTGCAAATATTGTCTCGTTTTGGACAAGATAGGCATGCATAAATTATGTCTTCAATAGCAGCCATCTTTCTTTTTGGTAATTATCTTGTAATTATGTTCATGCTCATTTCAAATTCCAAGGTAAGTCATGTCTTTCATTACACCTCTCCCTGATCTCATGATCACTAAGGTGGCAGCTCGACAACAGTAGTTTTTGATAGGTGCTTCTTAGCAAAGGTAGGGAGTAGGGAGCTCTGCTCTTGCTCCCTCTTCAGGTGGAATCTTCCTTGGATGTGATAAGACAGTAGTGCAGGTGCAGGTTCTTAATGTGGCGGGGTATTCCATCCACCAGAAATGATTGCGGGCTGATCATTTTTGTCACCCGCCCGCTGTTGAATTTGGTGGTGCACAGACTCATTGGTGCCTTGACCCACACGTGATTTCCGACCATGCCCGGGAACTAACGACACTGTCGGAGCATCAACCCCTTTCACCCTCAGTTCATATTAGTGGATCTTGTTGGTGGAGGTATTGTCTTTTGGCATGTCATTATACCAGTAGACGGGTTCCTGGACAAAGCAGCGCATCATGGCCACGATTCATTTTACTGTTCCATTCCCAGCTGGGGCATATGCACAATGGAACCACAAGATGACTCCTCACTAGCACGCAAAAGCTCTGAATTCCCTGCTACAGAAGGTTAGGTCGTTGTTCATGAGAAGCTTGTGGGGTGGGCCCCGTTCAAAGAACACTGCTTTCAGCTGGTGAATCACTGTCGCCAAGTCCGCTCTCGCCAATTGCTTCCAGATTGAAAAATGCAATGGGCTGCAGTCTGTCAGCATTATGAAGTGATGGGTACCATAGTGGGTGATATCCTGATGAGCATTTCATTTGCCACCTTAGTGTGCACTCGCATTCTCCCAGTCAGAGTATCCAACAACCAGTGGTACATGCAAATGGAATCTGTTTAGCGTCTTGCTCTGCAACTGGAATGCCAAATTGATGCCTTTCAACATGGCATCCAGCTCAGCAAGGTTGATATGTTGAGCGTCGACTTTAGGTCGCAGCCAGCAAGTATCTTCCAGTACTGTTTTGTGGCTCTCTAATGCCACTCCAATCACCAGGGAGCTGGCATCAGCCCAAACATTTAGCTTCTGGCCATTTACGCACCAATTCCCATGGGCCTGATCGTCTCGCTGCACAGAATCCATGGTCTCAGATACCATGCGCTGGAGGAGGGTATCCTTCGTTTCGTCATCCCAGCCCTGTGTCACCAAACTTGCTCTCCTTTTGAGCATTCCACAGGCCACACAGAGCCAACAAGTTTTCCACAGAGAGAAAATACTTATCAGTGTGTAACAACACTAGGGGCGTTAGTAAACATGCTTCCTTGCCTCCACCGCAATTTACCCTGCTTCATCGTGACTACCAATCCTAATACCCGTGTACCATCCTCCAGTCATTCTGGGTCCTTGCATTCCAGCCCAAACTGAGCCAGATGTTCTTAATGCAAGTTGCGAGAATTACATCTTCGTTAATATAGATATATCTTTCTTTTTTGTTATTATCTTGCAGGCAAGACATGTTCATGCTTGTTTCAAATTCCAAGGTAAGTCATGTCTTTTGTTGCAATAATTAGTTTTTTATTACAAAAATATTATAAAAATTATACTCTAAAGTAAGCAAAGGACTTTTAATGCTTTTAATTGTTTGAAATGAATACTAGTCATTTGCTGTTGTGATAATGGACAATTATGATCACTACTTGTTTTAGAACTGATTGTATAGAACATTTCAAAGTTTTATATAGAAGTGTGTTGAATTTTTTTATTTTTAATCATATCACCCCGAGCAAGGTGGTAACGCCACTGATGTGCAGGGGGCTACGTAAGAGTGAAAAGATTGGAAAAGAGAAAGCTGGAAACCACGTCCTAAACAGGGAACAAGGGATGAGCCTCTTCACCTGTTCAATAGATGAGGGTGGAGTGTGAACCGGGCAATAGTTTAGTCTATCTACTCCAATTGAAAAAAAAAAAAAGTTTGGAAAAGAGAAAGCCGGAAACCACATCCTAAACAGGGAACAAGGGATGAGCCTCTTCACCTGTTCAATAGACATGGGTGGAGTGTGAACTGGGCAATAGTTTAGTCTATATACACCAATTGGGAAAAAAAAAAAAAAAAAAAAGAAACGAGTGAAAAGATTGGAAAAGAGTAAGCCGGAAACCATATCCTAAACAGGGAACAAGGGATGAGCCTCTTCACCTGTTCAATAGATGAGGGTGGAGTGTGAACCGGGCGATAATTTAGTCTATCTACTCTAATTACATAATTTTAAATTCTTTGCTTAAGTGAGAATTATGCACAAGATTGGTTTTCCGAAAGTGATCTTTCATAATGAAGGCATATTTGTGTTGCTTCTGGAAAAATTTTTAGACAATCACATGAAAATATAATCTTGTCTTAAGTTGCATAAAGAGAGTGAGGGAAACATTTTGGAATGGGTACTTTCTTAGGTAAGTGGGTTTTATGACTAATTACTGTAAAATCAGTGCCTCCAAAAATTCATTAATAAAGAGCATACTATAATGAAAAATGCCCTAAACTTGATAGCGACAAAATTTTATTGTTAAAATTATTATTACTTATTGAAAGACCAAAGTATTTTTTACTAAATATTTTAGTCCTTTCTAGCACATTTGAAATTTTGGTTAAAAATCTTGTTTTTCTTGCATCAGTAGGTGGGTCAAAGATTAGTACAAGAAATTTAGTGTCTTTTTTTGCAGTAAAAATTAGATTATTTTGGAAATTCTTGAAAAAAAAAAAAAAAAAACAAACAAATAATTATTGGATTTTAATAAAATTTCCAAAATTTATTCACAAATGAATTAAATTATTTCTATTTTTTTTTATATTTGTTACCCACACTAAACTAATTTTATGACTCAAACAAAAACTTGCTTACCCTTTATAGTTGAATAGTTGGATAGTGGCTCCAGCCAAGACCACAGGGATGGTGGATACTGTATTATCTGAAGTTCCACTGGTGATGGGGATTCCTCTAAGTGTGAATGACAATCTAGTTTCACGGGGAAGTGTATATAAGGTTACAGAATCAAAATGTAACCTGCAAAAAAAAAAAAAAAGATGTAAAAATTGTCACTGGGTACAAAATCTGCGACATAATCCATAAAAATTTATATCCTATTTTGTGTATGTGCCTGTAGTGAATAAAAGCATTTTACAGTATAGGCACACTAGTTCCTCATGAGTCTAGGTACTGTGAAACTATTTATGAGAGATATCATAGGAGAATGTATTTCAAGCATTTCTAGTTAGATGTAGCTGGAAAAGCTTTAAATTTAATTCCCTTTTCTAGAGTTGTATTACATCTTCCCATCCTGGCAATTGATACTTGCAAATATATTAGGTTGGGACAAAAATTGGTAGAATTTGAACACATGATTTTGTTTCACATATTATCAAAATTTATGATATATATACATATTCAACATGTCTTTCAGTAAAATTTGTGAGATCCATTTTCATCATTTGATGTTCTTATATTTTCAGAAAAGGAAAAAATACTGTACAAACTGCAAAAAAGACGTGTACTGTAAATAGAGTTATAGCTGAGGGTACTGTTTGTAAGTATTTTGCTAGGTTCAAAAGTGGAAATTTTGACATTCCAACTGGCCTACAGCAGTTAATGATGAACATATCAAAATACTGATTAAAAATAATTTAGGTTACACAAGATTGGACAAAGCTTCTAATATCTCATATGACTCATAGGCATTTAAAAACGTTTGGATAACTGAATTGCTATGATGTTTGGGTGTATGATGATTTAATAGAAAAACTTGAATGAACCTGATTTACTCTACTTAAATGCAACAAAAACAACTCGATTTTAAAAAGAGCTATCACAGGCAATGAAAAATAGATTGCTTACATCAAAGTGGGAGGAAAAAGTTCTGAGTGAAAATGAAAAGCCAGTTTGCATTCAAAGAAGATGATATTATGTATCTGGTGGGATTGAGAGAACATTGAAAGCTTCTGCAAAATAAGATGATTTCAGACAACTATTCTTACCATTTGCACTTATTAATGAAAAGTGTCTGGAACTGTCTAATTGAAATGTTGTTGTCTTCCATCAAGACAATGCCAGACCTAATGTCTTTTTTCAAACCCTTCAGAAATTGGTATAGTTTGGTTGAGATGTCCTACTACACCTGTCATACTCACCTGACAGTGCACCTTTGAGTTGTCACTTATTTCAGTCCCTACAAAATTCTGTTAAATTGGAGAGCTGGAAGTCTGTAAAAACTACTTAGACCAGTTTGTCACCTAGAAGTTCTGGGAGGATAGAATTATGAAGTCGTCTCAAAGATTGTAAAAGGTAGTGAAACAAAATAGTACATATGTGTCTGGATAAATCTAGGTAAAATATTTAAATATTGTCTTTGAAATTCAATTAAAAATGCTGCAGATTTTTGTTCTGGTCCAATACTTAGCATCTCTGTTTTTCAAACTAATAAAACCTGTTTATTTTGATATTTTTGGTTTTTAACCCTTTGATCTGCTCTTCATGTACCAAATCCTGTGAGCCAAAGCATCAGCATCACTCTTTATTATTGGTTTATACAACAAGAAAATTCAACATAGTTTTTGAAGATTATTTAAGTTTTACTTCTAAAGTGGATATTTAAGATTAAAAGATGAGTAATTCAATTCTTTTAACAATGGTTTTAGGATGTGTGATTAGTATGATTATTAGGATAGAAAGTAGAATTGATATACCAAATTCAGGCCTGGTCTGTTACATTTCCTTTTGCACTAATACCCCTAAAAAAGGCATGAATCAATTTCTTCTACCATTAACTATGAGTTAAACAGCAGAGTAAACTGGGATCTCTAGCTTTGGATGGCAGTCAGTCTAGATGGACTACTTCAAATTCACAACTGTAAGAAATCACTCCACTATTTTCCCAAGAGGTTATAGCAAGTTATAAATAATAAATGAAAAGGAGTGTGTGTAGAATCATGATCAGTTACATTCTGAAATGATATGACATTAAAAAAAACAAAAAAAACTCTTCACTCACTAAAACATTGTATATGTATTTACACTCTTTGAGAACTTCTCAAAGAAGATATATTTTGCATTTGCCTTATTGAGCAGTTGATTGAATGATAATTCAGATTTTGCCAGAAGACTTCATTTTAACATTTAAAAGAAAGAAACCATCTTGGCAATCATTATTTTTCTGAGAAAACCAAAAATCAAACTAGAGCTAAGGAAGTAGAATTTTGGGGGCCTATCTTCTACAAAATACAAATTTTAATAAAGGCTTTTCCACCTAATTTCAGAGCAGAAAGTAATATGTGGTGCAATTAAGTAAAATGTTTTTTTCGTTTTTTAAAAAATAGGTATGTAATAATATCAAATTGTATATGATACCTCCTTAACTAGACCATGCAGTAAAAATCACAAAATTTTGGTGAAATTCCAATAAAACACTTATCCGCATTTCCTGATAAGGGGAATTTTATATCTTTGTTACACAGTTAATATTCAACTAAGAAAAATATCTCAAATTAAATTCTTGTAGGATAATATTTTATTCAACTTAGTTGACTGGGATCTGCAAATAGAATATTAGTGCAACTAACTTTTTACATTTTTTTTATGTGGATTCAGTCATAAAGATATTTTTGGATTAGGTTTGTACATGAATATGTTAAAGATACAAAATAAGCTAAGTTTTTGAAGAGAAAATATTCACAGTTTTTGGTAAGCGCTCTTTTGATAGTATATACTATTTACCTGAAAGAGATGTTGCAATGGGGCGTCACCTTTTTAAAGATGTTATGTAAAGAAACATACACTTTCTCAATGCCTGATGGCCAGCAGGCTCATGAGGATACATGAATTCACAAGTGATATTTCCCTCCTTCCTCATGGTTCATTTAAAAAATGTGATATTTACAAGTTAAATATATTGTAAAGTGTATTTTTAATGTTGTATGAGTAGTGCTGTCCTATTGGTTGTACATAATTTCATTTTCATAATCTTCAAATTTTTCTTCCAATCGTGACTGTAATTCTTGAACTCCTGAACATTGCTTGCTTCTGTGCATCATTTACAATTTTCATTAAATCTTTGTAATCTACATGAAATTTTTCAGCTCTTTCATCCTCATTCTTTTTCAGTGAGTTGTTGAGTGCATTACTAATAGCATCCACCAAATAATGTTTGGTTTGGTTTAAGTTTAACGACCCATCAACGATTTTGGTCATTTAAGGGTCAGTCTTCGAATACTGGGATCACATTTTTTTTTAATATGGTTCAATTTCAATAAAGTTTTGTTGGTAACATTTTTCATTCAATAAAGTTTTGTTGGTTATCATTAGAAGGTATATAGAGGGAGCATAGAGTTATCTTCTTGTGAAGAGTAGCTTGTTGTGTCCTTATCCTTAAATCCATGTGTTTGTCATATTTGTGAAATTTTTGAGTTAAGGTTTTTATTCTTCATATTTCTAATATTCCCTGTAGAATTTTTTTAATCATGTGTGTTTGATCTTTGATCTTCTATGTCCATTGTCTTGGGTCTGTTTTGTATTGGATTTCTTGTTCTTGATGCTGATCAATCTCTGTTTTTTCCTTTTTCGGATTTTTGTTCTTTTTTATCGGTTGTATTTTTAAAAATTTTTCCTTCATATGTGTCTTTTTGGGTATGTTTTACAAGTTCAGTGGAGGAGACTGTTTCTTTCGTTGATGCAGCAATTTGAGGTTTTATATTGGTTTTAGGTTGAGTTTTTTGTTGATTTCGTTGTTCGATTGTGTTTTTGTTCTTTGTGTAATCTTTATTTTCCAAGCTCATCCAATTCATGTTTTTCCTGAAATCCTCCAGTAAGTTTTTCATTTTGTTAAATAGTTTTGTTACATCTTCTAATTTGATGTTTATTCCATTTGTTTCGCATACACGGCACATTAGTTTAATGGTATTGGATAGATTTCTTTTTGTTATGTCTGCATATTTGTTATTTTCTGCTATCTTTCTGGCTTCTGGGAAGGTTATGTTTTTCGTGCATTTTATTTTTAAAATTTCTTTTTCTTTTTTCCATATGCCAGTCTTTTGCATTTGCGTAGTGTTTTCCTTGACAATTTATGCATTTGGGTTCTTTTCCACAATATGTCTATCATTTTCCCCACATCTTACGCATAGTGGAGGGCATGTACATCTGTCATGATGATGCCCAAACCTCTGGCAGTTATAACATCTTAGTGGATTTGGAATGTATGGCTCGATATTTAACATTGTCTGGAATTTTGGATGTATTGAAAGTCAGAATGTATGTGTTTGTTTTTATGATTTCTGATTTTTTCCTTATTTGGATTCTTTGCACATCTGTCACGTTTTGGTTCCTGAGGTTGTATCTAATTTCTTCTATTGTACACAAGGACAATTCAGAGCTTCTGATTATTCCTTTTCTAAAGCTTAGTGTTTTGTGAGGGTAAACTTTTACTTTCATATTATCGAAGTATTTCCATTTTAATATTTCATCAGATTGTTTCTTATTGTTTACTTTTATCAGTAATGTTCCATTATTTAGTTTTTTTTACTGATTTTGGCCTTATATTTTCAGATAGTATCTTTTCTATTTTGAATGGGGATAATCTTGTAATGAGATTACAAGATTCCATTGATTCCACTACTATATATGATGGATAATTTGGATTGTTTTCTTGTTTCTCTTTATTTTCTCTATTGGATACTTCTAAGATTCTTTTTTTATTTGATATTTTTAAACTTATATTCAATTTCCTGATTTTTCACCATCCCTGCTCCCCACCCACCTCGGAGCCCATTATGTTGGGAAGTGCCAGGGGGAAAACCCATTCGCCCTGGCATTAACAGGGCTACAGGGATGGTATACTCAATCTCGTGGAGGTCACAAGCACCTGTTTTTCCTTCCCTTCACTATAAATTAACTAATAAAAAGTCAGGGGATATGCAGCCATGTCCAGACTTGGTTCCTATGATGTTGACTGACCCTCAGCCACCGCCTTCCACCATATATTTGGACCAGATATTTGTAGTGGGAATATACGGCATAGAGATACAACATTAATTTATCAATTGTTTTCCCAGGATGGATTATATATGGTGGGGCTCGACATGACCAGCCGATTGATTGGATCGGGCCTAGCCAATTGCCTGTCTAGCCCAGGTAAGGGCCACAGTGGTGTGTTGGGAAATGGAGGTACTTGACCCTGACTTCCAAGACCCTCAACCACCAGGATCCCATCCCCAGGCATTACGGGTCGCCACCCATGGCAAACAGGTGGCCCCATTGAGGGACTTCAACCCTCAGCAGGGGCCAGTCTGCGTATTCTGATGCCCTGCTGACAGGGAACCCCCATTAAGGGACTTGTACCCTCTGCAGAGGAGCAGTTGACGTATTCTGTAGCCCTGCCAACAGGGCAACCAAATAATGTACATTTCCAAATTGAAGGATGAGAGCAAACAGGAGGTATGTTTATAAAGTAGAAATGGTAAGAATTAATCATTCAGAAATGAGATACATTACTTAGAACCTTACTGTTTGAAATATATAACATGTCAAACAAAGATAGATAAGTTCTTGTGAGAAGATAGAAGTTTTGTGAGAGAAAAGTATGTAATTATGAAAGTTCTAGTGAAATCATTTAAAATTTTTTTATTTAGCCCTGTACTGCAAGCAGGATAATGAAAGTGAAAAAAAATAAATCAGTGGAACAATTGCATAAGAATCATTCCATGACAACAGAGAAGAAAAATCAACAATAGATAGTATAGAAAGACCTATATTACAATTTGAGTTTAGGTCAACATTGCTACAAAGTAGTAGAATCAGATGAGATTGTTATAGAAATGCTGACAGCCTTAGATGATTTGGGGATTGAATAAATTACCGAAATGATAAACAAAATATACATTCGTGTTGAAATATCAGAGTTTATGGAAAAAGATAAGTGCAAGCTCCATTGAACAATTAGCTTGATTAGTCACATGAAACCAATAATTAGGATTCTAACAAATATTGCTCACAGCAGAAAATTAAACTGAAAATAGAAGAACAACGTGTCTTTAATGTGATACTAAACCAAGACATTCAATTTTCATAAACATGCTACCATAATGATCAATAGATGTATATAAAGATCTACATCTGTTAAATGGATAATTTGATAAAATACAACACAGAATTTCTTAAAATGTTAGGAAAGCTTGATCTACATGGAAAATATATTCAAATAATTATTGCAAACAAATGGCTTGCATGCAATTAAATGAGGACACAAAAAACAAAAAGAGAAAGACAAGAACCCATTTTCTCATTAGATTTATTTAACATGTACAGTGAAATTATTCTAAGAGGAATTGAAGACCTAACTGGATTTACTGTCAGTGGATGTAACCATAACAACAAATACCATGAAGATAAAACTGTGTAGATGGCAGAATGAGAAAAAAAATTGAAAGATCTATTATTAGACAAGGTAACTGAAGAAAGCAAGAACTGTAAGAACATAGACAGCATAGCTGTCATTAGAAAGGAAAATGCAATATATATTGAGGTATCAAAATCAAAAACTGTGGAAATTTAACTAAGAGGAAAGTAACAGATGAGGAAGATCAAAAAACCAAAAGTTGCATAAGTAATAGTAAAAGAGGCTTTTCAGAAACTGAGCAAGGTATTAAGAAATTTAAAAATAAAAAAATATCCTTAAAAATAAAGAAAAGGTTCTGCACGTCTAGGTAATAATCTCCTGATTGCAGTAAATGCTGGATAATTTCATCACAAGATAAAGAAAAGACTTGAAGTAATGAATATTAAGATAGGTATCAAAAATGAGTTGATGTCTCTAAGTTTTAAAGTTAATTTTAATAAATGAAAAAGCTTTCTTGAAGCTTTTATTTTAGCTTTAATTGAAAGCTAAAGGAATTTTTTTTATTTTTTTAATCATATCACCCCGAGCAAGGCAGTAACGCCACTGACATGCAGGGGGCTACGTAAGAGTGAAAAGATTGGAAAAGAGAAAGCTGGAAACCACATCCTAAACAGGGAACAAGGGATGAGCCTCTTCACCTGTTCAATAGATGTGGGTGGAGTGTGAACCAGGCAATAGTTTATCTACTCCAATTGGAAAAAAAAGAAACAAGTGAAAAGATTGGAAAAGAGTAAGCCGGAAACCATATCCTAAACAGGGAACAAGGGATGAGCCTCTTCACCTGTTCAATAGATGAGGGTGGAGTGTGAACCGGGCGATAATTTAGTCTATCTACTCTAATTACATAATTTTAAATTCTTTGCTTAAGTGAGAATTATGCACAAGATTGGTTTTCCCAAAGTGATCTTTCATAATGAAGGCATATTTGTGTTGCTTCTGGAAGATTTTTTAGACAATCACATGAAAATATAATCTTGTCTTAAGTTGCATAAAGAGAGTGAGGGAAACATTTTGGAATGGGTACTTTCTTAGGTAAGTGGGTTTTATGACTAATTACTGTAAAATCAGTGCCTCCAAAAATTCATTAATAAAGAGCATACTATAATGAAAAATGCCCTAAACTTGATAGTGACAAAATTTTATTGTTAAAATTATTATTACTTATTGAAAGACCAAAGTATTTTTTACTAAATATTTTAGTCCTTTCTAGCACATTTGAAATTTTGGTTAAAATTCTTGTTTTTCTTGCATCAGTAGGTGGGTCAAAGATTAGTATGAGAAATTTAGTGTCTTTTTTTGCAGTAAAAATTAGATTATTTTGGAAATTCTTGAAAAAAAACAAAAACAAAAAAAACAAAAAAAAAACAAACAAACAAACAATTATTGGATTTTAATAAAATTTCCAAAACTTATTCACAAATGAATTAAATTATTTCTATTTTTTTTTTTTATATTTGTTCCCCACACTAAACTAATTTTATGAAATTTTGACAAATTAAAATTCCATCCTCTTTATATTTATATTAGCTAAAACAGGACTTCTTGGAGAAATTAAATCATCAATTTGTTTTTGTCAAATGGAAACACCATATACCAAAATTCTGCTCCGAATCATAAAAGAAATTATGCAATAAAACTAAGGCATTATTTAATTAGAAATTTGTTAATTATTTTTATCAATAAGATATGTTGAGGACACTATTAAGAAAAAAGTTTGTTTTTTTTAAAAAACTATATTTTATTTTTGGAAGAGTTTTAAATAAAAATAATTACATTGCAATGAAAAACAAAGAAAACTAATCTATTTTAACAAAAAAAAAAATCTTTTCAGTCAATTTCAATTAGTTTTGGCATTGAGCAAAGTATTTTGCTGATTAAAAATATTCAATTTTATCCATTAGCTTGAAATTAAAACTAAAACAAAAGATTCAAGATTGATTTTTCTTTTTTGAAAATTCATTTTATTAGGCTTTCTGTGGTGGTACCTACTGTAAAATATTCTATATTGTAAATTGCTTCCAACTATCAACAGATTATTCTAATGGAAATATCTTCCCACAGAAACACCAAAACCTGACTGGAACAAAATGACTTTGTGAACATATTATCCTGTGGTCATAAAGATATATAGACCCAATTGAAAACATTTAGAATTTCATAAAACAGGTAGGAAATTTTCTAACAATGCTAGTTTATAGAGTGTCATATTAGAATAATGGGATTCTTTACCTGTTGATTTTTTGCAGGAAGTGAAGGATTCAATGATTACTAGGATTGAGCAGTTGAATGTTAGTAAATGTGGTCATAACAAACAAACTACTGTCTTTTATTTGTCTTTTGTGTGTCTTTATTGAGGTCCCTAAATCCTGACCAAAGCAACATAAAAGAATCAAACATTATCTTATCTTCATTAGTTGATATGCATGAGACCATTCCAAGAACATAAGAACACCTGTAAGGTGACAATCCTAAGTTGGAAAAGTTGATACAAGAAAGAAATAGAAGAGGATAAATTGTATATAAGCTATGTTGACCTCACAGCAATATATGGCCACATCAATAGAAAATTCCTCTTCTACTTCATTAGAAACCACTTCCATGCTTTGACTTGATTAAATGCATCAATCAATATCAGTTCACAAAATCATACATATCTAGTGAAGATCCCAATATGCTAACATTTCTAGCTTCATCAGGAGTAAATAAGAGGCACAGTCTATTTAATCTTTTTTTAGACTATACTCTGCATATTTACAAGCATAGATGTAATGCCACATCATAAGTGAATCTACTAATAGAAAACGGTGCTTCTGCTTCTGCCTCTCATGGTTAATGTACTGATGATGAGGGGGGGATATGCTGATGACATAGGTATTCATAGCTGGGATAAGAATGATCTTGAACAAAAAAAAAAAAAAATCAACATCCACTACCAAGTATTTCAAGAAATTGAACTCACGATAAACCTTTCCAAAATAGAACTTACATTCTGGAATAGGAACGAAAGGAGTGATGACACCTTGAATCCATCATAAAAATTCCATAGGTGGATGTAGTAAATATCAAATACCTCAGTGTATGAATCAGTTTTAAAAATTTATAGTATAAAGAAAAGAAAATTGAATATGGAATAGGCTGTGCTCAGGGTAGTTCCACCAAACACTGCAAATCCCTACAAAATCAAAACTTTAATCTAAAATCTAAGTCATCTTAAATAGCCTTGTCAAAATAAGATTTTCCAAAGTTGTTCAGAAATATCTAAACTGTCAACTGTATACAACTGCTTTCTCAGACCAACTGTTAAAAATGGCTTTGTGTGAATGAAACTGGTAGGTCTCAGTGAGAAACATCCCTCTTCAAACCATGTGGATTGGCACTACAGAATCACAAAGAACTCTACCAAATAACAGAAATGACATCACTTGAAAACCTTCAGCAAGAACTAAAATAAATAGTACATATAACTCAAAGATAAAATAACAATAATCAAGGCATCAGCATTACACACGACTTTAAACAAAAGGTTAGGAAGGAAATCCTCATCAATACTAGAAACAGCAATAGCAGTTATTGGACTTGAAAAAACTATTTCCCTGAGAAATTGTCTTAAGAGAAAGATTTTATGTATTTAAACAGACAGTGGTGGCACTGGCTGCTCAGTCAATGAATGTCAAATGTTTCCTTACAAAGAAAGAGTTAATATTATCAGTACCATTTATAACGTTAATATAGTTTTTATTTCAGTGGTTATGTTGATATTACATTTTATTTTTTTATATGGATGAGTTACCTGTAAAAAAAACAAAAAAAAACGTTATAGACTAGAATCATTCTCAAACATATATTCAGACCTATTATCATAAATTATTTACCTATAACAAGACTGTTCTTCCTTTTATTTTAGAGACCGCAATTTTGATATTAACACCCCTTTCACAGGAAAAGAATTATTTAGGTTAAATTGAATTTTATTCCTTGTTTATTTGGAACATGATAATAAAATGACAATATTAGAAGTTTTTTAAAGTAATATTTCAATAAAAAATATTTTCATACAGAATTCTTACCATAAAAGGTTCTTTTTGTAACATTTTTTACCTATTTCTCTAGGATAAAATCTGAATAATGATCACCTAAATATACTCGATAGTCATCATTATTTGAAAAAAAAAAAAAAAAAACACCTTTGTCCTTCTTTGTATTAAATTCAGAGAAAAAAAATGGAGATCATGACTCATCTGGTATAACTGGAAAGAGTAATTTTGGTAAGTCTCTTACATCCCAAATAATGTTTAGTTACATTGTGCAAAGGTGTAAATAAAAAAAAAAAAACACCAGTTATATCAATTCCCATTTTTAATACAAGTTCTTCTCTGAGAAAAATATTTCAACTCCATGAAAGCAAGTGGAGAAATAAAAAGTGAAACATTTCCTTAAATTGAAAAATAACTTCCTGTTGATGCTCTTAAAGAGCAAAAATAAAATAAAAACAGTAAAGAGTCTTGATACAAAAGTGGTTCCCCACAAAATGATAATGACCTTTATCAAGCCAGTCACAAGCAAGATAAGTTAGGAAGTAATTTATAAATGAAAGAAATTCTATTCAAAATTTTGTTTAATCCTAGAACAAATAAATAAATACAATTTAGAACATCAATAACAGGAAAATGGGTTACTGGATTTTGTCTATTGGCCAGGAGTATAATGGCAGTATAAGAATGCTACTCCTCTCTGTTTTAGTTTCACCCCAGAAGCAGGCCTGAAAATCATTTCACTGACAGATGTGAAAAAGAATACACTTTGGGATGAAAAAGTAAAAAGCCTTGATCAGTATATTTGCAAAAGCAATAAGTGAAAGTATTAACAATAGAAACCAGAAACAAAAGTATGCAATTCTTCATTCCCCCTTCTATAAAGAAAAAGTAAACACTTTAAAATTAGTCCTTGTTTCCTTTCTTGAACATTGCTACATTTCTGCTGTACTTAAATGTATATAAATTTATGCTCCTCATAAATCTAATTTAGTCTTTCAATGTATCTTTTCTATTTTTAAAGGAAAATATTTATTAGTTTATTTTTATGCAAATTGAATCTGGAAAAATCATTGTTACATAATTTATATTTATCTCCAAAATTATCAATATTTACACAAAAAAATTCTAATTCAAAATAGGTTTCACCTTCAAATAACCTACAAATGGTTGATAAACCATAAAATAAATCCAATCAATAAATGTATCATTTATTGTCACTGCCTTTAGTTCTCACACATAGAATCATTTCTTGACATTTCACCCATCTTTTTAGTTTTCATAGATGACAAATGTAAGTGTATATGCAAAATGTTGTTCTCAAACTCATAGGCCAAAACCAATACCATTATAGGTACTTAATTTTAAAGTTAATTTTTTCAATAATAGTTCTTACTATTAGGAAAATATAACAGAAATAATGTACAGAGAAAAACTTTTAAGTTTTATACTCATTGGTGAATCATTTGAAACTTTCTCAAAGTCACTTGGAAGAAAAGCTAACTTTAAAATCAAGAAGAGTTTAAATTTAATATTTCCAGTAAGTAAAGTACACTAGTGCATTTCAACTATATTGAATGGAATCTCAACTTTTTGATCATTTTCAGTGAAAACATTAAAATGGCCATTCTTTTCAGCATGTTGACAAGTTTGTAAACAAAAGTTAATTCTCGGTTTTAAAAATCTTGCAAAAATAAAATTTGAATCTGTGACATGTTATTTTAGGAAAATTAGCAAATTTCAAATTAAATAAATCTGATTTGAAACAAGTATTATTTGCTTTGGGATGTGTGTTGTGGTGTAGTGGTTTGGTTTACAGTATATCAACCCCTTGGGGTCATTTAATGCTGAAGCATTAGTTCTTTCAAAAACATTTTTCTTGGTAACATTTTCCCTTCAAAAATGTATTTTTGTTGGTAACATTTTCCCTTCAAAACGTATTTTTGTTGGAAACATTTTCCCTTCAAAAACATTTTTGTAAATTTGTTGGTAACATTTTTCTTTCAAAAATGTTTTCTTGGTAATATTTTTCATTCAAAAATGTTTGTGTATATATTTCATATGATAAAAGTGTGTTTTTATACTCTCATAGTGTTTTGACCCCTGTTTGAAGGTTTAACTATTTGCCCATAGCTGGGACACTAACAGGTGTTACCACTCCAATAGAGTGGACCTGGGAACAACAGCAATTAAGCGGTGGTTCAATGCTCATCACAACCAATCAGAGGCCTTGCTGCCGGATGCAGTTTACCATCATGCCCAGGACCTGTGGTGCAGTGGATATCAGTACAAAACGTAGAAATTGGAGAGCAGAGTTCGAATTCGATTTGAATTTGTTGCATTCACTTATATGCAAATACCTTTGAGAAAGGTATTAATCTCTCTCTTCTCCCTCCGGCTATGGGTTAAATAGTAGGACAGATTGGGTTCTACAGCCTTGGTTTGAAACCAGTCTACCGCAGAAAGTAATGGCAACCCTACTGTGGAAAAATCTTCTGCCTGGTCAGTCATATCTCTTTCAAGACATGATTGCCCAAACATGTATCACATGAAAGAATTGTACACAGCCAAAAAAGTTTATATAAGAGTTTTTTTCATGTAAGGAGAACGACTCTTGAAATATGTGATTTTTTTTAATGATATGGTACTTATGAAATTCTACACAAAAAAAAAAAAAAAATCTACATAAAATTTTTTTTAATTATTTTAAAGGTGTTAGTGCCCAATGATTTGTATTAAGCTTTTCAATTTTTTGATTAGTAAATATTTTTTTTCTATGTGCCATGTCCCTTGAAGACATAGGTGATCATGGCTTTTCACGTCTCCCTATCCTTGGTAGCTCTTAGCAAGCTTTCTCCTGTAACCCCATCCAAACCCGCACTGCCATCCACCTGCTCTTCAAATATGTTATCAAAACAAGAGTTTTATTTAAAAATTTTAAACTAATGAAAAAATTCTATCTATACAAATTCTTATTTTTAGCACAAAGGTAATTTTCTTTAAATATATATTAAAAACTTAATGTAATTTTATTTTTTATAATGATAATCCCTCATTAAAAACAATTATAAATTAAGTTAGCTAACATTTTTTGCGACACAAGAGAAGATTATTTTTTTATTTTACTGATTTTTTTATAAAAATCAGTAAAAAAAAAATGTCCATCGAAATCTAGGTATCGCTCTTTAATTGTTTTTACACAATAGTATTGTGACAATACAAATTAGAGTTAAATTTTAAAAATGATAGCTTTATTATTCAATTGTGGGAGCGATGATTCAGATTAATAATTATATAATTTCTTTTCATGTTTTATGCTTCTATGTACGAGAAAACAAACAGCTATAAACAATGAATAATGAATGAATAATGTCAAATAGTGTCGGATTGAAGGATACAGGTCAATATTAAATCTTGCACGGGGCTATGGAAAGCTAGAAAATAGGTTATCAGGTCAGGCGAGGTCAGAACTTGTCTGATTCCCGATTAATCTAGTATCATAGGTTCCGCCCAGGGTCAACAGCAGGTCACTTAGTGCCGTATGAAGGCCGCTGATAGCAAATCTAGTGAAGCAAGGTGATCGCCATCTGCATTGATTGGTCGATACAAGAAAAATGGATGGAAAGAAAGAAAAAGCGATGCAAGAGATAGCCTACTTTTGCAACCTGACACCCCTTTTAGCTTTTCCTTGGGACAAACTGACGGACTTCTTTCTACTTAGACTCGTCTTTTTCATCCACCCCCCTCCTGTTTTTAACAATAATGGTTCCGTCTGCAGCAAGAACAAACAAATCAATCAATGTAAATTCATGAACACACAAAAAAATTAGTTTCCGCCACCATTCCTTTTTTAACGAATGTACACGTGTCATTATTTACAAAATCAAAAAGACCATTACACAGGAGGCAACCGACTGACTAGTAGAGACTAGAGAGCAAATGTCAAATTGACTATTCTTTTCATCTGAGAGTCTTAATTTGATTTTCATCATTTTTTATCAGTCAACTGACCGGGAGAAAATAATATTTGGCGCTTTGAATTTGATGTATTTAAAAAAAATTAAATCATCTTTAACTTGACATCAAATTTGAATACACACAGTGTTCTATTCGTTCATTTACTTGTTCGTCTCAGGTTTGTTTAATTAACCACCTCCCGATCTCTCTCTTTATCTCTCCCAAACTTTACTCTTTCAGAATTCTATTTAAGAAAAATTCTTAGTACCCCCCCCACCCAAAAAAAATTCACATTTACAGTACTCATGCAAAGATAGCTGGTTTGAAAACCATTATTGTGTTTTAAGGCAAGATTAATTTCAATATAAAAATACTAACAACAACAACAACAAAAAAAAAAATCACCCTGTGCCCGTAGAAAAATAAAATCATAAAATCTTATTCTTAAGTTTATTAAATAAAAATTAAAGACGAAATTTTTTTTTTTACAGACATTATTACAACATACTAACAGAGGTAACATTTTGAAAGCAATGTAATATTACTAACTTTTGCTTGCTAGGTTCTTTTTCGTTGTTTTTGACTTTTGAGAAATGTGTGTGCGGGTGTAATTTTATGCTCTTTCTTTCCTGTGGTGAACACATACGTTTCTTAGGATAGAAGAAGAATGTTGAATTTTTTCATCTCCATTATTTATTTTAAGTTTAAAAATAAAAGATTTGTGTATATAAAAATTAAAATATGTCAAAACCTAAATAGAAGAGCTCTAAAAAAAGGTGTGTGTGTGTGGTGGGGGGAACAAACTGCAGCATTCTAAACTCAAATTGTTTGAATCACTTTCTTTTTTAGGATAGCTTACATAAAAAGAAAAAATAAAGAAAATTTTACTTTAAATTCAGTTCACTAATTTATTATTCATACATCATTTCAAGACTATCTGGTATTTAATTTATCCATTATTGAAAAAGTGGACTCCTCCATTTTATTTTTACCTCAAGCAGGCCTTGAATGGCTTGGTTTGATTTAACAGTAAAACATGTCATTTAAAAATATCTAACTGTTATTGTCTAAGTTAGGGTGATTGTCTAAGCGCAAAATTTAAAAAAGAAAAATTTTATCCTGTACCTCCTACACACACCACCAAACCTGGACTACCACTAGTGCGCAGAGGATTCAAGAAGATGGCTACTGGTTGTATATTTTTGGAGATTGTAGCTATATCAGGGAAGTGGGAGAAAATAAACAATTCAAGAAGAGGTGGCGGTTACAGTTCAGTTATTTATCTATTTCTATGATAAAAGGGTGAGACCTAGATGCCAATCTAGTAGCATGTTTAAATTCACGTAGACGGGAAAAATGCTTAAAAGAAAACAGTTGCCATGAAAATATTTTTTACTGAGTTGCAGTTGTCTAAGTGAGACAAGCTTGCTTAACCATTTACACCACATAGATGAGTTGTTTCCTAATATATTTTAACATGCTCATTAGTTTCTAAATGCAATCATTAAATTATAATTTAATGATTGCATTAAATAATTACAATTTATAATTATTTTTTATATTACTTGATTCTTTGCCGATACATTTTTTGAAAAAATCTATTCGAGCCAAGACTAATAAGGAACCAAATTTGTGAGGAATATGATTTCTGTATTTGAGGAAAAATGTACTAGATTTTACTTTGTGAAATTTGCTGCTTGCAAATGAAGACTTCTATTTTTTAAAGTCAGAAAAGTCAGCCAATCAAAAATAAAGATTTAAATCTGCAATGGAAAATGATGACAAAACATTTGGCAGCAAACTTACGTTTATTGTGTGGAAAATCATTTCAAATTATAAAAAATAAAATAAAATTGCATGTACTTTTTATTTAATAATATTCAAGAGTATAAAATAAATACGCTTTTGCAAATGGATTTTGTATAATAATCATAAACCAACAACTCGATGAGGATAAAAAATATGAAGCAAAAGGTTACAAATTGTACAATTGATTTATTGTAAAAATCTACAATTTTGGCACAACGCTGAATTGGGTGGGGGGCTGAGGCTGGTCATTTCTAACTATCTCATGCCTAGCTAATCAGAAACAGGACCCAATCACTTTTTACAGATTTTTTCATTCACCATAAGAACCCATCCATTGTCAAGCAATCCACCATATACCAAAATACCAAAGAGCGTACAAAGAATCACCCCATGAAATTAAAAATTTTTATATGTTGTTTTTAATGATGTATAAGAATCTGTAGATGATATGTAACGAAAGGGGATGGCACATACCCCCGCAAAAAAAAAAAACCAAATAAATTCCTAAAATAATGTACAAATTAAAATGATGTTAGTTGGACCTGTCAAATTCATAAAAACCCATAAAAAAGAGGCCGCTGTATTGTTTTCAAACAAAATCAAGAGGCTCTCTTGCTAAGGGAGGTGGATAGGAAAAAATAAATACGGCTATGGAGTAAGAAAAAATTCTGACCCAGTCAAGATGAAACAGTGGAATTAAAAAAAAACTGGGAGAGGTTGGGAATCTTGACATTGTCACATGTGTATACATGATCAATGGTCATGTGCTTTTTGGGCATGATACATGTCAACTTGCTAACACAGCCCTAGGGGGTAAACCCAAGGACAATGGTAGAAGGCATTCGAAGCCATTTCCTCTAAACCAAGGTCACACCATTCAGTCTGGCAAATCTGCCAAGCCCCATATGGAAACCTTGTCAATGAGAAACAGTCGCCAGATAATGAAAAACTCAGGGTTGCTGAGGTAATTCGCTACTGATGTCCAAAACAAAAATTAGTGGAACTCATCCACCAACAAACCGAACATGCCACATAGTAGATATTTTGCAACACCCTCCATTAGTTCATGATAGATTTTCCTAGGCTGAAAAAAGTCACTGGATGAAATATTTGGTAGTTTGATGTTTTCAATTAGCCAAAGAATAAATAAACACAGATCAACTTGAAAAAGTATATTTAAAATTAAAACCGATGTTACATTAGATACACTTTCCCTTCATTCAAATAAGTTCATTAAAAGTTTCATTTTGCTTAATGGTAACACTTGTATTCATGTATCAAAAATGATATTACTAAACTTTAATCAATTGATGGAAATTTTCATTACACCTTGTCTCTCTTTAATAGATCAATTCCCTATACACAGACCATTTCCTTATAGATAGGAACCTTTCTAACCAAGACCAAATTAAAGAATGAATTCATCAGTTCATTAAATAAAAGATTCTTTAGATTTGAAGCTGATAAATTTCTGCTAGGATGAGAAATATACAAAGGCAAAAAAAGATAATCTATACTATCACAGATATACTAGCTTTTTGCCTGTTATACCATACATCCTCCATTTGTACATTTGGGCAAAACTCCAAGTAATTTTTGGCATTTTCATTTACTTAATTCAAACCTGTACACTCAAGTAGTATTTTAGTTGATATAATCATCACAAAATAATACAATGAGTTAATCTGGTATAACTATTTTGTTAATGAAGATTCAGTATACATGCTTGCTTAGAATTTTGAATTTAATTATCTGCTCTTGACTCAGTTTATGCCCATGTCAAAAGATAAGAAATGTGTTCCATGACAGTTGAAATATAAGTTGCCAGAGTTGTTGATTTGAACCTCCTGGAGTGACTACATCTATTCTAGACCAGTTTTTCTCATCATTCATGGCCTAGTCATATTACTGCCACAATGTATAACCAAGTCAACTATCAAGACTGTAATTCACTCCACTTTCCCATATCTTCATATTTATTCTATTCATTGCATGAGCCATTGGGTCATACAAGACCTTTAAATATGTAGATAAAGTGTTTTTTTAAAATGTTATACACATATTCTTGTCTGTTTTCACCCATGAAATAAGTGTTACTATATCTGTGATAAAGTAATGTTATATTTAGCTGGTAAGATAAATTTATCTTACCAATAACTCCAATACTTGTTTGTTCTACTAAAAGAAAACAAAGTTTATCTTTATAGAAACTGAAATTTTAAATTAAAGTACTTAAACCAAAAGATATGCTTTGTAAAAAAAACAAACAAAATAAATATAAACAGTGTTTTTCAACAATTTATAACTAAGTTAATGAAATTGTTTTCCATAGAAAATGTGAACAAAATCTTTTTTTTTAAATGTTGGTAACTGAGTGGCAAAATGAAGATACAAAACTTTAAAATGTCAGAATTTGAGGGAGAAATGAGTTACAAACCAAAACACAATTAAAAGCCTCCATGAAGCTTGTTTTAACATATAAAATTGTATTCAATTTACAAAATATTTTTTTTCAACACTTGTTGAAGAAAAATTGATAGAAAAATAGTTTATTTACATACCATTCATTCCATAAAACTCTATCATTAAGGCCTGAATTGGTCAAGGTTTTTGGAGCAGTTATAAGATGACAGCTAAGTAGTATTCCTCCATAGCAAAGGCCACATTCAACAGTATATTCATGATAACTGAAAACAAAGACCAAATTTAATATATTTCATGCCAATATTCAATAAAATCTTTAACTCAATACAAGTTGTATGTTCATTCCTAAGTGAGGAATGTCTTTCCCATAATTCTTATGTTCATTCACCAGAGAGTACTTGTGGTTGAGTTGATTTAAGGAACACTAGCAGTTACATAGCTAATAAGGGGGGAGGGGGAGAAGTATGAAGAATTAAAACTAAGTAAGTAGTTGGAATATAAAAGGTTTACATGTGAGTTAGAGAAAACACCAGATCTGGCAAGATTAGTTAAGTTGGTTATTTGTAGAATGAAAAAAAATTAAGCCCAAACTGATGTAGGTGTTTAAGAAAAAGTCCATATATGTAACAAAATTCACACTTTCAAAAGCAGAAAAGTTGGTGACAATGAAATGAGTCACTAAAATGAAAGATAAACTGGTTAAGTTTGGATTCCTGGACTGAAAATATAAAAGAAAAGAAACTAATAATTGAATAATTAATGAATAAAAAGAGTAAAGTCATCACTCATTTCCAACTTTTATTCTTTTCTCTTTATGTTTCTAGCTTATTATTTTTTCTATGCATTTCTTTTTGAGATCACATACATTTATTCTAATTTACATTGGTCAGTTTGAAAATAAGAAACATTTGTCTAACAGGTTTCACTTTTGTTTTTTAAAGTTTCTCATCAGAGAATAAAGACATGGAGAAAAAGAAGAAATTCTGGTATTTTTAGTTTGGTGTTCGTTGGTTAATAATATTTCACATGCATTCAACTTTTTAAAGTAATGTTAGTATAATCTGTGGCACTCTAAATTCAAGGGGAGACAATGCGTCCATCTGAAGTTTCAAGAAATAAACAGATTCCAAGCCTAACAGAAAAATCATATTTCTTTATGTAAGTGTATAATGATTCTAAAAAAAGGTTCCCTTGAGCCAAAAGAATAATTATGTTAAAGAGTTAATAGATGGACCTTGAAAAAGCTTGGAAACAAATTCAAAATTAATCTAAATAAAATGTAGTAAAATGAATTAACCCAACCTTAAAAATATTCATATAGAAAATATTTCTGGTAAAGTATATTTTGTTTGTGAGGTAAATATCAATCTGAAAGTAAAAGCTGAAAAAGTTGTTTTGAAATGACACTGTGATTCTAAAAAAAAACCAAACCATATAACTTGCAAATAGCTTTTGATTGATAATTAAAAACCAACCATTTATTTTTAGTGTTGACCTGTGAAATTTTGAAAATATTAAATGATGAAAATTTCCATTTACAAATTGTAAAGGCCCTTTTGAGGGAAAAAAAAGGCTAAATGAATAAATTCAGGTAATTTATCTTGTTACCAGTGACTCAAAATTCAGTTATCAGCTCAGGGAATTTAAAGCAAGGTACACTAGAAAAACTGAAATCCATGTCCTATGACTTCAGGCAAAAAACAAAAGACTTCAAGCAATTAGATGAATAGGTGTAACTCTTGCTGTGGAGCTTAAACTATAAGTAATTTTATGCTGATGAGAAATAGACAAATAAATGTCAAGGTAACCAGTCCAATAGGGAAGTCAAATTTTAATGTACAGGTGAAAACAAATATGATCCTATGAAGCCATTTTGTTAACTAGCTCTAATGATCACAGTCCTCCACTATTGTAAAAGAAACTGGAAACAGTTAAAAGAACTGTAGAACAATTAAGAAATAAATCTTTATTCTTGCTGCATTTTTAAACCAGCTTTATCTCATTTTTTTCAAGTTATTCAACTCCAAGGTAAACCATATTAATAACCAGCACCCTGCAAATTTACAAGTTCCATCAATTGGCTTCCTCAAATCTAAAGAAAAAATGTGACAAGGGGAAGATAATTAGCAGGATAACAGATTTAGGAGATGGATGTTAGGTTACAACCATGCTTTATATGAGTTTCAAGAGCACCTTGGTGTGGCGTAATGGTTAGCAAGCTTCTCTCACTAGAGCCTGTTACAACTGAGTAGTAAATTCGATCCTCACTGGGTGCCCCATGATTTCGGCCTTGTGCCACATCTAAGTGGTGCTTAGAAAAATTACTATATGCGTTTCAAAAATTACTTTCTTTTATCAAAATTAAACTTATTTATTCAAAGCTTTCATTTACTCTTAAATTTTTTGATTTATAAAGACCCATTAGCTCTTTAATATATGATTTGATTTATTTATAAGTGGATTTTTTAAAAAATCTTTCTACATTTTTATTCCACTTGTAATATACTATATAAATCCAAATTGTCTGGTTCTCATATATTTTCTGGTATAAGCTTTCATCATCATGATTTATGTTTTAAAAGAAATTTTTCAACAAAGTGTGAGTAGTTATATTCTAAATGCTTATGCATTATTAAGGATGTATATAATGGACAGATTTTGGGGCGTGAGTCAAGTCAAGTATTTTTCAACTCCTTATGTATGTATAAGTGAAATTGGATGAAGTCTGATTACAGGTGAAATATGTCAAATTTTTTCAAATTATCTTTTATATTTTCTATCTATATATGTGTTATTACAATCCCTGCTCACACCACACCATTATGGTAGTAACAGAAAATGGGATCGCAACATATAAACAGAATAATGAATTACAACTACGTCAAAACGAGGGTCTCTCTTTCTATCAGTCAAACGTCGCTGAGCTAAATGAAATTGCTTTCAAATGGTGACAGACAAGAGAAGGCAAAAATATAGTCATAACAAGTAACAGACTTTATTTGTTAAAGTATACAAAATGGTTTAACACAGATGAGGATCTTAAATTATAGGGATTGGGACAAATAAAAGCAAAAAGAAAACAATGTATTGGAAAGAAATGACTTGGGGAATGGGTCTATCTGAGCAAGTAAATTAATATTGCCTTAGTAAACAGTTTGAAATCCACTAGCATGCATTTACAGGAAAGGAATACATATACATATGACAAAAATACATCAAAGGATGAATGAGCAACTTTTTAGTAGAACAAATACTTGTTTTCACTGTCTCTGGGGTTTTCAGATTTCTTTTATACTTTCTTTTTTTATCTTTTCTTCTCTCCTTTCTTCCTCTTTGCTTTTGTCACTTAAATGTTCTTTTTCTTTACTTCTTGTTTAGAGGTTGAGATGTGTTGTATTTTATCTTCCTTTTCTTCTTGTTCTTTTCCTTTTTATAGGGGTTGAGATGTGTTCAATTTATCTTAGTTTTCTTTTCCCTTTTATAGGGGTGGCGATGTGTTGGAATTTGGTTTCTCCAAACCAATCTCTTCTTCAAAACTTTGTTTGGTTTCTATGGATTTTCATAGCCAAACTTATAGCTATCACAAGCTATCACAGAATTCTGACCAGATCAAGTCTGAAATGGGAATTGACTTCAAAGCAGTCCTTACTTTTACACCAAGGTTTGGCATGTGGCATTGTACATTCAAATATGGAGTTTTATCCATAGAAGTGAAAGCAGGTCACTGACCTTGGGTTTAAGATTGTTTAGAAGTTATCCGTGTGTTATCACATGATTTAGGAAGAAGAAAGCATGTTCTCTATAAGTCGTCTATTCTTTATCTCACATGCATGCAGCTGAAATCAAACCATTTGCTTGACCTTTTCATTCATTTTTTTTTTGTACTACTGCTGTGTTTAGGATATTTTTAAAATATCTTTTACAATAACTCAGTTAGGGGTTTGTAACAGTGTGCCAGAGAAAACAGCTTCAATATAAAATGTATATCAAGTTATAAAATAAGCATATGAATTTAAGTTCATTCTTTTCTACAGTAAAACATATACAAGACTTGGAACTACTATGGAATGTTGCAATATCTAATCCTAAAAATTAAAAAGATCTTACTATATAATATGCCAAGTTTTTTACCTGTAATATCTGTAAAATATGCTGCACTAGTGTCATATCTCGTGATGTCTGGTGGCAGTATCTTTGTTATAACAATGCCATACTGTTCCAAGATGCTAATGAAGCAAAATATATTGACTCTGTGAAAGAGTACAACAATAATAATTGGAAAAATGTATTCAGAATACCATTAATGAACAAAAGAAACTTATAGAAATTATTCCTTTTTGCTAGTCTATCAATTTCACTGCTAATGTTGTGCTCAGTTCTTCTTCACTCTTGCTGTGGTAATCCTTAAAGTGGCTGTGCAAACCAATTTGAGGCACATTATACAGATGGGTTATGGAAAGTCTGTAATAGTTGATATAAATACTGCTGCTCTGTGGCCTTTCTCCTGTGCTTCTTGTTGATGTTGATAACAGCTTATTCCATAGAAGCAATTCTAGTGAATGTGCACTATCTTCTGTTGATGACTGCTGCTTCTAGTTCCTTTGGGCAGATACAAATGAAGAGCCGGTTTCCCTTGATGACAACCTTTCAGTGTTTGCTCAGTTATCCTGCTTGCTAATGGCTGTGTGATAGATCATTGCAGAGAAACTGTAGAACATCTCTCAATTTGTTCATGTGAATAATATAGCCAGTACAGTATAGTTTAGACTTCAGAATTAATGTTTCAATTAATGTATCTTGCCAATAGATTTTCAGGATAAAGCAGTCTGTACATGTGAAACACTTCCAGAGCATATGTGTAATTCTTATAGAATATCTGATTTTTACTTCAATATAGGAAGAAAGAGAGGGAAAAACAACCTACCTGTGCTGGATACAGTTATGAAGTATATGGTATGAATAGAAAAGGTTGTGGTAGGAGCTGAAGATTATGAGAATAAGGAGGAAAGATGAATGACACTTGACATAATGAGGTCAGGGTTGAAGTATTCAGAGAAGTATGCATACTGAAGTCCGTCCACAAAGTAGCAATTCTTGAGGTAAAAGCTCTGTCTGGGAAATTTTACATTTGAAACAGAGGATAGGAAGGTGATTTGAATTAGTGGAAATGGAGTGGAGTTCAGATGAACATTTGTTATGGAAACAGCAATAGAGTTGTGACAGGCTTGCAGCATGGCACCTGTGAGAAAGATTACAGAGTGGAAAGCAAGCCTTCCCCGCCCCATACATATAAGAACATATAAATAGTTTTGAACTCTATTGATTCCTTAGTTTTTCCAGAATCCACTTTGGTAGCTAGATAAGAGATTGTTTCTTTCCAGTACTACTTTAGTTGAGCATTTACAATTTTCTCCATCTTGCAAATGCAACTTGTTAATGCAATAAATTGATAGTTTGCTGGGTTAGAATGGTCTTTGCTGGATTTAAGAATTGGAACAATGACAGAGCCAAGCCACAATTTTGGAAATTTGTTTGAACACCATATATCATTGAAGATCTGAAGAAGTATTAAAAGAGATGTTTCTGGCAGATGTTTTAAAAATTGGTAATGAATTTCATCTCAACCAGTTGCAGAGTTTTTATTTTTGTTGATGTAATCTTTTAATTCAGTTATAACACATCACTCAATAAATCCTGGGCCTAACTAACGCAGCACCCACTTTGAACACAGCTTTCTCATTGACAAATGTTCTTGCAAAATGGTGAATACACTGCCTTCTGATATGTTCAACACCTCTGCTATCTCATGCAACTTCAATTTATGATTGGCCAAAATGTGTTTGCAGACGTTTTTGGTGTTTTCCAGGACAACTACCAATTTTGGGCAACCTGAGCATTCAGCATCATTTGTGTTTGTACAATAGCATTTAAAGCCAGCATACCACCTCTTAACTATTGTTTCCAATGAAGCAGATTCCAAATAACACTTATCAAGTCATTGCTTTGCTTGAACAGTATTTTTTCCCATCAAAAAGCAGTGCTTTAGCAACACATGAAATTCAGATTTTTCCGTTGTTTTGAAAATTTGCAACAGTAGCTTCACTAAAATAACTGTAATTTGTAAACTAATAATCTGACTGGGCCCAAATTTGGTCATGTGCTGTTTGAAGGTTAGTACTTCGTAAAAATCACATGGATTTTTTATTAGTGGCACCATCTATATGTCAGGCCTGGGACTTATTGAGTGAGGTGTTAGTAAAGAGAATATTGTATTCTTCTTTATTGTTTAAAGTGAATGTAAGTTTTTCTTCTTTCATAATGTTTCTATATTTTTTAAATTTATGAATGTAGTGATTTGTTGAAAACTTTTTTTGAAATTTTATTGGTATTAGATTAGCTATTTCTTGTCTTCCATTTGATTTGGTTAAGTCAACTGTTGCAGCTTGTGTTGTTTTTCCATGTTATTTCCTATGTTTTATTTATTGGGGTTTTGTTGTTTAGTCTGGAGATGTAGTTTTACCAAGATTCTCTTTTCGATTTTTTAATTATACAGTGTGCTTTTGCTTGAGCTTGCTTTTAGTTTTGTAGGTTGATTGTAGTTGGGTTTTGAAAGAATCTTTAGTATTGTTTTTTTTTTTCTTGGTTTCAACTGCTTCTCTGCATTCTGTTGCAAACCAGTTTTCATTTGGTATGTGGTTTAAAAGAAGATTTGGATATAGTTTGTCTTGCTATTTGTGTTAGTATGTTTGTATAGGAGACTACTGGTTCTGGTTCATTGCGAATTTTTATGTTGATTTAGGATGAGCAGAGTTCATTGAATTTTAACCAGTTAGCTTTATGTATTTCCCATTTTGGTTTCCTTTCTTCTGGAATAGGCTTGCTTATATTTAGGAAAATAGGTGAATCTTCACTACCATACTGGTAATCACGAATTTTCCATTGAAAGTTCATATAATTAATGAGAAGCATATGGTTAGGTTGATAGCTGATGTTGATCTGGTACTTGTGTGCATTTAGTTATCAAGGATACATAGATCAGATGATTCTCGTAGATATTCTATAATTTTACAAATTTGATTGGGGTTCCTACAGACCCACCTTTTGCTGCGTGCATTAAAATTTCCCATTAGTAGAATGGAGAGGGAAGTTGGCTAATTAACCTTTCTCTTTCAGTCTTATTCACTCTGTGGTTTGGAGGAATATAGATTGAGCATATGGTTATTGTTTGATGAATTGGAGCTTTTACTGTAGATTTGTGTTTAATTGTAGTTTTTCATAAGGCATTGATTTTTCAACCAATATTGAAGTAGCCCCACTTAGCCTATTCTCTATTGTTGATACATTTATTTTGTGATAAGTTTCATATCCTTTAAAGGAGATGTTGTCAGTTTCTTTGAGAAAGGTCCTGCAAGAAAAACTATATTTGGATTGTAATCTGTAAGTAGTTGTTTGATTTCCTTATGGTTTGGTTTAACACCTCTACAGTTCAATTGCATGATGCTTGTGTTCTGTTTGTTCATTTGAGTGGTAATTATTTTATTTTAATGAGTAGATCTTAAGGATGACTGTGTTTTTGGTTATCTATTCTGCATATTCCATACTTTCTATACTGGTTGTTTTCCTTGTTTATGAACTTGTTCTTTGTTGAATATCTGTATGTTCTTTTCATTTTCTGTTAGTGGAATTTTTCATTTGAGAAGTTTTGAGTGATTGTAGTCAGTAAATTTTGTGTTGAATTTACATTGTTTGTTGATAGTTTTGTTTCAGTGGTATGGGTTGTTTCCAAGTTTACAATTGGTTTTTATGTTTCCAATATATTTTTTAATTCTTGAATTAAAAATGTTAGTTCTTGTGTTTCATGCAATTTGTTGGTATTAGATTTTCATAGCTTGATGTTGCTTGGGTAATTTTTGCATATGATGGTGTATTGGAGCTTGTTTCAATTTTTTTTGGTGTGTTTTATTTTTAATATATCTTTTTTCCCCAGGTTGTACAGTCCCTGGAAGTTGCTCTATGTTTTTTTTTTCTTTTACAATTAGGGCATTTGATCTGTGTGGTTAAGATTATTCTCCCTAAATTTTCCACACATAAACTTCCTTGTACATTTATTCTTACCCTGTATACAATGAGAGTTCAGTGCTTCTCATCATGCCTCTAAAGCAATTTAAAAATTAGCGTGGGTAAACCTTTACCTTTTTATCATGAAATTTTATCATTCTTAGTAGAGTTTCAGCATCATATTTTCCTTTGACTCCTATTAGTAACATATTAGTTCTCAATTTTTAAATATTTTTGGAGTTATCCAAGATGCTTAGATTTTTTTTCTATTATAAAAGATGACAACGTTATTAGTTTGTCTTCTATTGGCTATATTACTATGAATTAAAAAAGAAAAATTTCTTTTAATTGATTTTGTGTGTCATTTTCTGTGTCTATATGAACGTGTAGTCTCTTGATTTTTGTTTGTGCTCATATTTATTATTATCAGCTATGCTCCAAACACAACTCGGAGCCCATATGAAGGAGATGATGTGGGGGGGACCATTTATCTCATTCTCCAGCACTATCTGACTGGTATACTGTTATGTCGCAAAGTATAAATGAATAACTCAACAACAGAATCAGAATATAAGTTGTATTCCGTGGAAAGACGGTTAGTATGTACAGAAGTGATTAGTAGTATTTACAATAGAAAGATACAAGAGTCCAATCCGTCGTAAGACGTGTGTATACGTGATTACTTCCGGTACGCCACCGGAAGTGTGACTAACTCTTCACTGACTCGCACTGACTCTTCAGTAACTCATTAGAGACACTCAAGTGACTCTCTACCGACTCCCCTGTAGAGAATCCACCATTGCTATATATAGCAATGGGAACAGTCCATTTGTAGTCAAATAGGAGCGGCGCCCTAACATATACTCAAACATGGGGAGGGTTCCAAGCATTTGTTGTATCCAGGATTGTCCATGGGAGATTCCTTTGTTCCTAATCTGATTGACCCTATGGCCACTGCTTACTAAGTCAGTTTAATGTTTGATATGGTAAATGTGAGTGCATTTTGTTTGTTTTGTTATTCTGACTTGGGGCTTGATGTGACCAGCCGGTTGATTGGATTGGGCCTCGCTCGTCTAGCTCAAATAGGGGCCAAAGTGGTGTGTTGGAGTTTAGGAGCGTATGTATAGCCCAACTCCTAAAACCCAACTCAACCACCAGGATTCAATCCTCAAGCATCACAGGTCATCACCCATGGCAAACAGGTATTCCCATCAGAGGATTTTTACTTCCTGCAGACATGCAATTGGCATATTTTGAAGCCCTACCAACAGGGCAGTGAAGTGTCATTGGGAATGGGACCATTTATCATGACTGGAGAAAGCTCAATCTGATTGGTGTTGATGAAATGATACCAGCATGGCTGATTTTGAGATATTGAAAATTGTTGTAACAATGATATGTAATTTTCATTGTGAAACATGTGCACAGTTGTCCACAATAACAGTCTCTAGAAGGAATCTTTGGAATATTTTAGTTTTAACAACCAAATGCTAAATATCAAAGAATAACCCATCATGTTTGCATTTCAGACATATGTC
Source organism: Ascarosepion bandense (assembly GCA_037127315.1). Classification (NCBI taxonomy): domain Eukaryota; kingdom Metazoa; phylum Mollusca; class Cephalopoda; order Sepiida; family Sepiidae; genus Ascarosepion; species Ascarosepion bandense. Next base: position 1,339,039 of record JBBBDQ010002046.1, on the reverse strand, counting down.
CTAGACCATTGTTAGTAATGTTGAAGGAAGCTGGTGTGGTGCCATCAAACAGGACCTCATTTGTCATGTCATCATGGAACAGTAAAATTTTGATAAAATCAATCAAGACAGCAAACTGTTACATGTTCTGTCCAACGCCTTTCCCCAGTATTTGTTTTACAACAAATACCACATATATTGTACAGACCAATCTGAAACCGCACTGTGCTTCCAGAATATTTGCTTTAGAAATGCTGGTTATCATGTATTTTGGGATAATATGGATGGTGATCTTCCCAATGACTGAGAAAAAGAAACTGAATCTAGTTTCTACAGTCTGCTTTGTTGCCCTTGAAGAAGACAATTGTGGTATTGAGAAGGTTCTCTTGCATGACTTTAAAATTTAAAAAAATGCTTGATAAAAAATGTTTGAATACTTTGTTTAGCAGTTTCTTAAAAATTTTTTTTTTACTGTATTCATTAAGAACTGCTGCTTCCTTAAGAAATAAAAGAGAACATCAAAATATTTTTCTTCTTATTCTCAACAATTGCTTTGAGTATCTCTCTTAAAAACTATCATTTCCTTAAGGCATAAAAAAGAATGTCTGAATACATTGTTTTATAGCCTCCAAATAATAACTTCCAAAACAGATGAAGTACCAAGTGAATTTGTAAAGCAAGACAACCAAAAAATCTTGAAAACTTAGATAATTTCCAAATAATTTTTCCCATGAGTTATAGTAAATAAATCTGTTGATTTTTTTAAAGTTATTAAATATCATTTCCCAACTGCAAAGATTTATTTTATACGCTATTTAAAAAAAAATTATTTCTTTTTTTGCAGAAAGTTGGGGTAAAAAGATTTCAATAAAATACTCACACATTGGTCCATTTGACATGGATTCTATGAGCAGTAGAGATGTGTACAATGAAGTTGTCTCGAATAGTGCTTACTTCTTGAATATCTATAAGAGAAATAATACATACATTGAAGTTATTAATACTTTAAGATTCACCTACTATAACAAATTCAATATTCTTTAACATTGACGATCAAAAGAGAAATAGTTTTATCAGACCATTATCATAAGAAAAAATTACTCTTTTTTTATTAATCCAATAATAATGTATTTTTTTTCTATTTGATTGAAACAAAATATTTCATTCATAGCATCATTCTTCAGTCATCAAAGTATTTTGCCCAAGTTTGCAATGACCTTACACAATCTTTCAGGTAAGGTGTGTATTTTATCAAAAAAGGAATGATCCCAGTTCTAATTTGATGAATTTTTTTTTTTTAATCATATCACCCCAAGCAAGGCGATAACGCCACTGATGCGCAGGGGGCTACGTAAGAGTAAAAAGATTGGAAGAGAGAAAGCCGGAAACCGCATCCTAAACAGGAAACAAGGGATGAGCCTCTTCACCTGTTCAATAGACATGAGTGGAATTCTTGATAGAATCACTAACCAGACAAAAAAATGTTACAAGTGATAATTTGAAGACACAAGGATAATATGCTACATGTGGAAGAACATACTTTATTCTAGGTGCATATTCCTTTGTTGTGTTGTATTTGCAACGGGTGGACAAGTAGTGTTATGCTGAAAAATTACTGGTTGACAAGAAAAACAAAGTCTCTTATATTTTAATGTATCATTCAAATAATGTTCATGATAGCATTACACAGTGCAGGTAACAGCAAATCCTAATCAAGAATTCACTTTTTAATTCCACTAGACAAAGAACTGTTGAGATAGTGAAGGCTATTCAGGATCTAGCTAAATTTTGGATTCTCATAATTTTTAATAGCTAGTGGCCACCTTACTAAAAAAATAGCATTTTTTGTATATCAAGCAAGAATAACAAGACATGTTTTTAAAGACAGACTGATGTTCATTTGTGTAAGTTCATGCGAAATCAACTTAATTGCACAAACAAGAGATGAATACCCTCAGATTTTCCAAATATTGTGTAAAAGATGGGAATTTTTTCATCAATTTAATATTGTTCAATGAACTGAATTATAAAGAGAAAATTTACATAAATCAAAGCTAATTTGATAAAAATATTTTAACTTCAAGTTTTAATAATCTAGTATTTAGCCATCATACAACCACAAAATATTATGAGTATAATAATAAAAAAGGCTGCATAGAAAAGAATAAGAACAGTGTTTTTCATATACAATAATAAACAAAATGTAGTTCATATACATTAATGTAACAAAAATTTTAGCTTTCTTAATGTGTGCTTACCAAAATAATAAGACACACTTATCTTTACACATTTATTGATGTATTTTTAAATGTGTGGAAAAAAAGATAAACAAGACACAAACAAAGATATAACAGCTGAAAAGAATAAAACCATGAAAACAATGAAAGAAAAGAAAAAGTACAGTAAAGAAAGAAGAAAGAAAAATAGAATAAAACAAATGCTCTAAATTTTGGGTGTGTGTTGTTTCACTTAGTGATTTTTTACATAAACTACATTTTCTCAAATAGTAGAAAAGAATTCACCTTTGATCTCCGGTTCACTGGAACTGAGAAGAAAGTCAGTTTGGAATGTCCGGCAGTAAAGATTCACCAAATTTTTCACAGCAATAATGAGAACTTCCAAAGCATCCTGAAGGTTCTCAATCAGATTGCACTTAACAGCCAAACTGAGGGAGGGCAGGAAGTAAAGAAAAAAATCAATATGTAATGAAAAGTAATAAATTTATATTCACAAAGTGTCTGATAGGTTTGTTTTAGTATTTATGTGACCATAAAAAACAAATATATATATTTTACAAAGAGTTAATTAACTTTTCAATTAGTCACTTAAGACTTGCTAACTGGATTTAAAACAAGCATTTAAATAACAAAAGAAATACCATACAATTATTTCTTGCTTGAAATCCTGTATTCATAATGAATTTGCAATCAGTGTGGGTTTTTTAATTTGTATTTTATTGATTTGATTGCATAGAAAAATAGTATTAAAGCAATAAAATATTTTACCTTAACTCATCTGAGTCCTTGCAATTAAACTTCTTATTCTGTAAGAAAAAAGAAAGTTTATATATGTATATATGCAGGTACATGTCAGTAAAATTGGATGAATCTGACAGAATGCTAATTATAAAAAACAATTTGAAAAATTTCAATTTTGTTATGCTTTGCCAATGGACCAGTGTCATCAGAAAATTGATTTTTAACAAGAACAAAATGTACATTAACAAGAGTAAATATGAGTCATGTTAAACATTTAAATGCTTGATTTTTATTTCAACTGTGTCATTATAGAAATTAGATTAAAAGTAAGTTTCAGTTTTTAATATCTATTATTATTAAAAATAATACTGATAAATAATTTGTTTTGGTCATATGCAAATAAAATTAAGTACAACATATTTTTTTATTTATAAATAAAACTAAAATATATAGGCATTAGAAACATATTTGATTAACCCAATCTACCAAATAACAGAAAAAAAAATTATTTTATGTTAATATGGGCTCCTTGAAATTCTAAAACTTTCATATTGGGGATCACCCCTTTTTGAATACAAGAATGTATTCGCCGATGTGTACACATAATCCTGCCTATACAGAGAACAGTTGAGTTGAGTAGTGTACCACCGCTATTTGGTCATAAGGATATAGACTCATTACCCAAACATACTTCTTCACTATAAGATTGTATATAGTGATTCCTACTAACAGTATTCCGAGTATTCCTGAATTGACTAACCAGTGTTCCAGTTTGTATATTTTTGTTCAATATAACTTACATTTTCTATCTCCATATCTGTTTTTGATATTTATTATTTTGTGTGGTTTCTCAACAAGAATCCACAACATTTCAGTTCTTCAGTAAAATCTCATCCTACTAAAGTTACTTTAGACACAATCATTTCATGGCAGTTAAAGTTTTCTCTCCTTTTCACGTGCAAAGACATTTCTAGCCTGATAACCAACAGTTCTAGAATGCTAAACAGGCATTAGTCTTGATTAATTGTGTGGCCTTTAGAGGTATTCCTTCTCATTCAGTGAAAGACAAGAGGTAGAAGAGTCTTCTACACCATACCACAAAACCCATAGACACATCACACATTAGGTGATTTTTCCATTTATGAGTTGTTGCCAATGATTTTACTATTGTTATCGATCGCAAGTGTGATAATTAGTAGTTGTGGCTGTGCCACAAGTTCACAGAAAATTGAACTATTATAAAAAAAAACAAACAAACTAACCACTGCTAGCTTTTATTTTACTTTTAAAATGTTATTGTTTCCTGAAGGCATGGTCCTGCAACCCCTACCAAAAATTATAGAATCAAAACTTAGGAAGAGTCTCAAATACATAACTACTTGTGGCCCACAGACTGTGGTCCATGAGGAATTATTTTTTCAACTGATATCTTGCCCAAATTTTAATAAATTTATCACTTGCCCCTTCTATACTTTTGCAGCAGCAGTATTGAGTTAGACCTATCCACCAAATGCCAAAAAACAGTCAATCAATTTTAAGGTCAGCAGAGACTGTTCTAGTTCCTTTCTAGTGAAGGGAAGAAAATCTAACCTGCGAAACTTTGCGTATACTTCATTAGCTACCTGACAAATCTATATGAAAGACAGGCAGGTGGGTATTAAATGAAAATTTTCAATGAAATTGCATTACAAGTAATAAAAAAAATAAAATGTAGCTTGTTAGCAGGAAAAAAAATGTAGTTTTTTTTTGTTGTTAATATTTTTATCTGTTCTATGAAAGAAATATCAAATTTATTATAAATATTTGCTAAGCTTAGCTTACACAATGACTATTTAGCACATGACTATTTAGAAGCAAATTGTGTTGCAACAATTAACCATGTGGGGAGAAGCTGCCAACTTTTTAAATTAACATTTGAGATCCTGGTTTTCATCAGAAGGTTGTAGCAACAACCTTATCATTAGGTTTGTACCTGAAAGTTTAAGTATAAGACTTTGATAAAAATCAGAATATATAAAAAAGAATAAACTAAAGGAAAATTACAATGTATTTTTTATAAAGAAAACAAAAATTAAGACATATTAACAAAAATTTATAAGCGATACTGAATTAGGGGAGATAACTCACGTTTGATAAATCCTTGACAATATTTTCGATTCGTTCAACAGCACTGACCAGCTCCATGGTTTCTAATTGTTCAAGAACAGAACAAATTGCTTTCACTGACTGCTTCAAGGATTTTGGTTGGATCAGATCTCCCTAAAAATAATGACAAATAAAATATTATTGCAATAATAGTTAAAGTAAAATAACAAAAAACTTTAAAAATACAATTACACTCATGTAGAAAATTGTTAAAACGTGATATTTTCTCATTTAATTAAATCACCATAAGGTCATTAAAATCTGCACCTAAACTACTTTCAATAACATTTCTTCTTCTATCACACTTTCTCTTGTTACCCCACCCAAATCCCGCTCTGCCATACTCATGCTTAGACCCTTTGTTATATCTGCTGCTTTCCCCTGCCTCTTTTTCCCCTCTATTTGACCTATGAGTATCAGATTTTCCAACCTTTCTTCCTCATTACATGTCCCAAAGAACTTTAGCTGTCTCTTCCTGATGCTCATTATAAATTTACTTTTCGTTTCCATCCTTTTTAAAACCTCATTATTGCTCACATGCTTGATCCATGATATTCGCAGCATCCTTCTGTAAAACTACATTTCAGTTGCTTCAAGTTTTTCCTTCATCTTTGATGATTCTGTCCAGCATTCACTGCCATATTGAAGGACAGACATCACATAGCAATCCAGTACTCTCTTCTTTGTTTCTAGCAAAATTTTCCTCTTAATACTCTGCTCAGCTTCTGGAATGCATCCTTGGCTATTCCAATTCAGTGTCACACTTTCTGTCTTCTGTTAGAACACTTCCCCAGTACTTTAATTTTTGTACTTGCTTTATTTTAGTATCCCCAACCTGTAATTTGCATTTTGAGCTCCTCTGTTTGCTGATGACCATACATTCAGTTTTCTTGTAATTTATTTGTAATCCTTTCTTGTCACTTTCTTTATCTACCTTTTTTAGGAGGTCTTGTAGTTTTTTTTTCATGTCAGCTATCAGCACTGTATCATCTGCATATCTTATGTTGTTCAGATAGTGACTACCAATGACGAATCCTGACATAATTTCTATGGTCCTCAGAATAATCTCGCTGTACAAGTTAAATAGATCTGGTGAAAAGACACATTCTTGTTTTACGCCCCTTTTTATCATTGTATATCTGCTGAATTCATTTCCTGTCCGTATGCAGTGAATAGAGGTTCTTTATTACTCTGATGTCTTTACCAAATATGTCGAGTTTGCTGAGCATTTCTATCAATTCCTTGTGGTGTACTTTGTCAAACGCCTTGGCATAGTCTACAAAACACAGGTAAACTTTTTTTCATTTGTATCGCCCTTTTTGATAGTATCCTAAGCATGAATATCGCATTCCTTGTTCTAGTGTCCTTGATGATAGCGAACTGTTCTTGTCCTATTTCCGGTCTGATTCTGCTTTGTGCTCTATTCATCAGGATTCGGACAATGAGTTTCATTATGTGGCTTATCAAACTGATTGTTCAGGGGAGTTTGCTCTTGTTTGAACCTGGCTTCTTAAGCAGAACTATGAGAATTGATTTGCTTAGGTCATCTGGCATTACACCACTGTTGTAGATTTTATTTATTATATCCATAAATTTCTCTATGCCAAAATTTTCTAAGGCTGTCAACATCTCTATTACAATGCCGGCTTTGTTTCTGTTCAGTTTTGCCATTGCAGCTTTCACTTTAGATTTTAGTATTTCCAGTCCATTAGCACCCTTTTTACTATCGGTTGCTCTCTCATCATGGAAGATATCTTTTATATATTCTTCCCATTGCTAGAGTATTTTCTCTTTCTCCAATATGACTGTTCCATCCTTGGATTTTATACATCCTGTTGATGAGTATGTTCTTTGTCCTGTCAGTTCTCTTATTTCTTTATGCATTTCTCCTTTATTAGTCTTGCTCAATCTCTCTATTTCAGCACATTTGCTGTTAAGCCATTCCTATTTACCCTGTCTGCATTTGCTCCTTATTTCCTTGTGTAGTTTCCTGTATTCTGTTCCATGTTTTGGCATAATTTTCTGTTTCCTTTGCATCATGTCAAGAATCTCTTCAGTCATCCACTTGTTTTTTTTCTTCTGCTTCTGATTTCCTTTGGGACAATGTTGTTTGCTGATGTCACTAGTGCTTCTTTAAGTGCGTTCCATTTCAAAATTCCATTTCTCATTTTTTTCTTTGTATTTGTTTCTCAGTGTTAGTGTATTTTTTCTGCAGGTTGAGGTCATTCAGGAGCTAGTTGTATTGCAGTCTGGGTGCTGCCCTAGCCTTCTTTAGTCTCCAAAGTTTCACCCTTAGTTTGCAGATAACTGGAAGGTGGTCTCTTTCACAGTTGGAACTTGGATAGGTTTTGCATTGAACCACTGTGTTTCTGAATCTTTTGTTTATGGTTACATAATGGATTTGATTTTTCATGTCACCTCCTGGGCTTCTCCATATCTATAAACGTCTTGGGTGTTCTTGAAACCAGGTGTTGGTTATCACCTGGTCATTCGCCTTATACTACTGGACCCATCTTTCACCCCAGTCGTTGCGGATTCCTAATCCACAGTTACCAGTTCTCTCCCTTTCTCTCTCCTTGCCTACTTTGGCATTCAAGTCTTTCATGATGATTCTAATTTCTTGGCTTTCACATTGAGCCTTGGCATTGTAAAGAGTGGAGTAAAAAAATTCTATTTCTTTCTCAGTGCTTTGTGTTGAAACCAGGTGTTGGTTATCACCTGGTCATTCGCCTTATACTACTGGACCCATCTTTCACCCCAGTCGTTGCGGATTCCTAATCCACAGTTACCAGTTCTCTCCCTTTCTCTCTCCTTGCCTACTTTGGCATTCAAGTCTTTCATGATGATTCTAATTTCTTGGCTTTCACATTGAGCCTTGGCATTGTAAAGAGTGGAGTAAAAAAATTCTATTTCTTTCTCAGTGCTTTGTGTTGTTGGTACATAGACCTCAATGGCTATGCTGAACAGTCTCCCTTTCAGTTTGACCAGGAGAACTCTTTTAGAGAACTGGCAGTATCCCAGAATGCATTTCTTTATCCAGTATTAAGCCAAAACCTTTATAGCTTGTTTTTTTTTTTACCTCTGGCATATATGATCCTGTGGTTGTTGCTGAAATCTCCATTGTTTGTCCATCTAGTTTTGCATATGCCTAGAATTTTGATGTTCAATCTGCTCATTTTCTGCTCGACATTCTCTAGTTGAACACAGTTGTTCAGCATCCTGACATTCCATGTTCCTAGGGTAATTTTTTCTTCGCTGCGCACAGTCACAGAGTAAAGGCAAACGCCTTATGAAAATGTAGTGTGTGATCGGGATGAAATATATGCATACACCACAAAGTAGTAAACAGTCATATTTAACTAATGCAATTAAAATGCACTATTTGTAATGCTTTTAAAATTATAAATTCTATAGAGATTAATATTTTGATTAATATAGTTCAATTTGTTGAGTACATTTTCATGAACTAACAAATACTAATGTAATAAATTCTTAACTATTTTAAAAATTTATGTTATTTTAAAAATGTTATGGAATTATGTTTTTGGAAAATCCATCTTAAATGTGGAAAATACTATGAGATAAAATATTTTCAATATTATAAAAATGTTAATATGAATAAGTTATTCATATCAATGCTTCTAAAATTCACTAATGTCTCTTATCAGTTGAAGAAAAGTTATGGTGTAATTCCATGACTGCAGGAGTTCAGTCAGTTGAGTCCCATACATGATATATGCTTGGGTGATCATGTCTTGAAAGAAGATTTTCCCACAGTAGGTTGCTATTACTTTCTGCAGTAGACTGGTTGCCAACCAAGGCTATGATACCCAATCTGTTGTTATTTGACCCATAGCTGGAGAGAAGAGATAGATTAAATCCTTTCCCAAGGGTATTTACGCATAAGTGAATGCACTGAATTCATTCACTATATTATAGGAAGGAGTTACCTGCCTGTAAAAACTAAAGCACAAAACATAAATGGTTCAGTATCTATCAAAATAAATGGCTAATAATAAAATAATATTGCTTTGACTGACATTTTTTCTGTCCAAGTTCAATGTACTTTGAAATTTATATAAAAATAAAAATGCTTTTACACATATCTGATTTTTTTTTTTTTTTTACAGAAAATGAAATTTTTTTTGTTGTAAATTAATACAGGTGGAAAGTTGTTGCATTTTATATGAATTGCCACTATTTTAAGGCTGTCCAAAATTAATAATTATGATTTAAACACAAATATTTTTCTTGACATCAATTTTACAGAAGCTTTTTTTTTTCAGCTTTAAGTTCAAAAGATAATATTATAATGCCCACAACTGACAACTGGTAACAGCTATAGTGGAGATAAAAACATGTTTGAACAAGTACTTGTTAGTATATAATGTTCCATTTATATATACTTTGTGACAGTTCACTGTATGATAGCACTAAGTAATAGTACATTTGTTAGTCCTCATTTCTATGTTCTTTAAGTAGTAACCAGTGAAAGAAATTTTGGTGTAGGTTGTGTGTCAACTGAAATTTAGGAGTATCAATACAATATAACCTAGGGAACATTTAGTGTATTTGCAGAATAAGTCTTTAAAAAGGAAACTGTTTTGTTTTTTTTTGCATCATGACAATGCAAGGTTGCATTTTTGTCAACAACTTAGCACACTGTGAGAAAATGAAACACAACCTCACTACAGCACCAATCAAATATTCTCAAAATTGATAAAGTAAAACAGGAAATTTCTGCATGGATGGAACAAAAATAAAAAAACTATTTGGAAAAGAAAAAAGCACTTAATAGTGATATGCTAAAAGATGAGCTAATTTTAGAGAAATAATTTTCTTCATTTTAATACCAGTTTCATTATTTTAACTGGTCTGAAACTTGATTTAAAAGATTACAAACCTTATCAATTAATCCTTGTACAAACAAGGTACTAGTTAATTAGTTCTGCTGTAATTATCACTGATAGAATTCAGTCAGTTAAGTGCCATACGTGAAACACGCTTGGGCGATCATGTCTCAAAAAAGACATGACTGACTGGGCAGAATATTATCCCGCAGTAGGTTGCCATTGCTTTCTGCGGTAGACTGGTTGCCAGCCATGGCTATAGAACCCAATCTGTCCTGTTATTTAACCCATAACTGGAAGGAAGAGACAGATTAATACCTTTCCCAAGGGTATTTGCGCATAAGTAAATGCAATGAATTCAACTGGAATTCGAACTCGGCTCCTCGATTTCTTGTTCCGAGCCGATATCCACTGGACCACCACGCACATCCTGATAGAATTAATATATATAAAAAAGGATGATTTCATACTCTAATGTGAAATATTACATATATCTCATGATAAATAGCATTTCTAGTAATTAATAATTGTAGTATCACTTTGGCTGAATCAAATTAAGAATTAATGAAAGTAATGAATCGTTTTGTCCTTCAAAAAAACCTTTTCCACACCAGTTTCTTTCATCAAATAATTAGCTCTTACCTGAAGTGCATGATCACTTAATTTTTCAATCTCTTTATAAAAAGTGTCCATCAAAATGTCAAGATTATCTCTGAAAAAACAATAAACAGACATCATTAATTTGTTTAATTTTAGGAAACTTATATGTGAAAGAAGACTGTAATTTAACTAGATCTGACTGCCAGAAACCTGAAGTAAAAAATGAAATGCCCTCTCTGTAAATTTCACTCTACTCAGTAGGATCTCTCAAACTTGAAGCAGGACCCCTGCATGGAAGTACATATGTGGACTTATACTAAATTGTAATTTAATAATACATTTCCTCCCCGACCCATTTCTCCACTAACACAACCTGCAAATGTATATGCAATGTAAAATTTTATTTCCAATTCCCCTCATCAACACAAGTATGTATAAGTGTTATTTTATTTGGTCGAAATGCTAGTATCTAGATTATATCATTATTCTGTCTTCTAGTTACATGTGATACCTATTGTTATTGAAAGTCCTCAAGTGATAAAGTCTCCATTATGTAATAAAGTTTTATATATATATATATATATATATGTACGTATTTATGGATATATATATATATATATATATATATATGTACGTATTTATGGATATATATATATATATATATATATATGTACGTATTTATGGATATATATATATATATATATATATATATATGTACATATTTATGGATATATATATATATATATATATATATATGTACGTATTTATGGATATATATATATGTACGTATTTTTATATATATATATATATATATATATGTACGTATTTATGTATATATATATATATGAAATCATCCTTTTTTATATATATTAATTCTATCAGGATGTGCGTGGTGGTCCAGTGGATATCGGCTCGGAACAAGAAATCGAGGAGCCGAGTTCGAATTCCAGTTGAATTCATTGCATTTACTTATGCGCAAATACCCTT